>VZUI01046307.1:0-16263 GCA_013401135.1 Cettia cetti
GAGGACTGGACTGGACTGCTCCCAGCACCCTGACCAACAGGGCGTCAGGTCGTGTTCTGACTCTGTCAGGGTTTTCTTGTTTGTTTGCTTTCTTTTTTTCTTGTACTACTACATTTTTATTTTTAATATTCCTAGTAAAGAACTGTTATTCCTATTCCCATATCTTTGCCTGAAAGCCCCTTAATTTCAAAATGATAATAATTCAGAGGGAGGGGGTTTACATTCTCCATTCCAAGGGGAGCTCTGGCTTTCCCTGGCAGACACCTGTCTTCCTAAACCAAAACTGCCAGCCACTCATTCACCAACAGCATTTTAACTAGCTGAAGGTCTTACCTTCAGTTAAATGATTGTTTTTGAGAGTGAAATTTCATTCGTACACACCACTCATATGCCTTTATCAGTGGGGAACAGCAGTGTCAGCCAACGGCCTGACAGGTTAAAACATATTGTATATTCCAGAGAGACTCCTGAGCCTCATTTCTTATTTATAACTCTGGAGTTAGAATTTAAATGAACATGAGCCAGAGTGTCTGCCTGTACAGAAGATTCCCAATACTCACTTCAGAGTTTATCATAGCAACAAATGACTGAAAGAGAATTGAGATACTCCAGTGTTGGAGCGAGAAAGGTCATAACTCTCTTAATAGCTACAATAAATTCGGTGTCAGAAAATAATTTAGCGAGTTTAGAAAATAGAGTTTGATTGCAGTTAGCAATGCCCTGATTAGCTACAAACATTTGGGGTATTAGCATGCATCAACACCCAGAGAATGGCACACAGCAAACAGGCAGCCATGCAGCCATGGCCGAAGGAAAGGCCAGCGTGGCTGAGTCCGAGCAGCATCCCAGGCAGCCTGTCAGACAATAAACTTCTCTTTCAGAAGCAGCTGCAGATTTAGCCGTGCTTTGTTTCCAAACCAAGCCCTGGGGAGTGGGCAGGGATGGAGGGCAGGTGGAGGGCTCCATGGTGACCATGGAGGGGACAGACCCCGCAGAGGGGCTGTGTTCTCACAGCCCTGCACACCCCCAGGCAGCAGAGCAGAGCAGAGCAGAGGGGAACAAGCCCAGGGGTCAGTGTGAGATACCTGGAGCACCTGGCAGTGCAGAGTCCCCAGGGAGTTACCATTAAAGCATCGGTGTGGTGCTTTCACACACACAGAGCTGGAAGTACCAAGGCACCCCAGCACCCCAGGACTGCCTCAGGCTCTGTGATCCTCACCAAAGGTTCCACCTCCTGAGCAGGAGGACAAGGCTGGCTTGAGCTGGGTGCTGAGGACCTCTCTGTCTCTGAGCCACACAAACTCCTTCACTCAAATGGAAAAGTGGGGTCAGCACCATCCTCAGCCTCAGTCTTCCATTCAGAAATGGAAATACACCTCTGCATTCAAAACCTTCCAGGCAGAATACCTGAGACTGTGCATACAGAAAAGCAGTGATACATTTTCTACCCAACCCACCCTTAAGATACCATGTATATGCACAGTGTTTGCTATTTTTACATATTTCCCTGAAAAATGACCACTATCTGATTGGACAAAAAAGTCCAGTTCATCTTCAGCAAACACAGATAAAAATATACATTTTGTGCACTGACTGTCTTCAAGTCCAGGCTCACTATGCTATGCTGGAGACTTATGGAAATTAGAAGATACTTTAAAAAACTCCAGAATTAAAGAAGAGGTGGTTAAACAGGGACTCCAGAGGGCTACTGTAACCTTCACACCCTAAATAAAAAACACAATGTCTCCAAAACTACAAGGGCTAGAGGTGGGGTATCAGAAAATCAAATTGCAGTTTGAGACTTTGAACTTCAGACATGGCCTTAACAGTCTGAACAGAAAGGACTGGGAATTGCCGAATAAAACAAGATATAAAGAGTTGCAAACAATTTGTGACCTGAGGACAAGGGTATAAAAATGATAAATAGAGACTGAAATGGAGGAAAAAGTCTAAGAATTAAAGCACAGTAACATCACCATATATTCCAAAATATCTCCCAGAATATCTCAGAATAAAATTCTCAATTGTGACCTACTATTGAAGGCCACCTCGATGTTCCTCTTACAAATGTTACTTATACCTAAAATATATTGAGACAGAGTATCTGGAATAATTTATCAACAGAGGGAATTCCATATAGGTTTATGTTGCAGAGTGACAGTCACATATCGTAGCTTGACTACCAACAATTTTAACAACATTACAGATGATTCTTCTATTTCAATACAATATATTTGAGCATGTAAATGTATACTCCCAGACAGAATCTGGACTCCTCAAAGCCCTGTAAGATACAGCACAGTGAAGTATTGTGTGTGGAATACAAATGCAGGAGTTCACTCATCAATTTTAAGTTCCCATAGGTTATTTAAAAGACTTTCGATCAATTAACAAAACTCCTTTTCACATAAAAAAGCCTCATTTTCCATAGTGTACAGATGTTTGTCCAAACTTGGTGTAGAACAGAAGGAGTCCTTTATTTCTTCCCAAATGCCAAACAGGTATTTCCCATAAAGGCATTAAGTTTTATTGACCTAACTGCTCTAACTGCTGCTCACTTTCAAACAAACAAACCTGTCAAAAAGAAATGCACTGGATGAGGCAGCCTGGCCTGTGAAGAAAGTGGCTCAAGGTTCTGCATGGAATTGATGTGTATTGAGCACTTCCAAACCCCATTATGTATTTTAAAAGAGCTGGATATAATTTTCAGCTGAATAGCCCTTTTATGATTTCTAAAATCCTGTGGGGTTAATAACTCAACTCTTGAGGCTTTGCTAGAAAAGACATTTGAAGTGTCTTTAAGGAGTTGTTGCGTGCTGTCCTCAAAGCCCAACTCCAACAGAAAACCTTAAAACCCCTTTGGACTTTCTGCTGCTGATCAGTTCTGAGCTCCTGCAGCAAGCACAGGACAGATGCCTGGGAGTTTGGGTTCTTTAAGCAGCACCAGTCACTGCCAAGCACAAGGTGAGGAAGCAGCACTGGGATCTCAGATCTGCAGATGTGCACAGGAACAAACTCCCACGTTCCTGTGGGCAGCAGCCTGGAGCTGCACAGACCATCCCTGAAATGCAGTCACATGTGCTACACACAGTTTAACCTTTGCCAGCCCCTCTGACTGATCCCATCCAATCCAAAAGAGGCAGGAAAGAATACAGAAAGTATTTTCAAACATTCCCTTCTGAGTTGTTGGGTTTTTTCCTCTTCTTTCCCTCCTTGCTCCCTTTTCCACAAATATGTTTGAGTAAAAGCATTTCTTTTCCTGAAAGGAACATAGGGATTTGCAAAAGGAGCACCATCAGCATCCCAGTCACACCTACAGGTGGCAGTTAGAGAGCACAGCCCTTCTCTGGAGCCCCTCACCTGAGCAGGGAACCCAGGGAATGGGATGCCTGCTGAATAGCAAATGAAGAGTGAGAAGAGTGGGAAAGAAAAGGCCCTGACCCAAGCCCATCAATAAACAAGAGCAATGAGCAGAGCTGCCCCACCTCCCTGGGCTGCAGCCGTGCTGACTCCCAGCAGTGACTAAGGAAATTCCGTGTGTTCCCTCGTGCTGGGCTGCCCAGTCACACACACACTGGCTGGGGACACGTTTGTGTCACTGCCTGGGCCCACAACGAGCTGCAGTGGCTCCTCAGCTGCATTGTCCCTCCCTGAGGCAGCCACAGCTGAGCTGGGTGCTCAGATGTTGGATTCCCTGGAAAGGAGCTTCCCTGCAGCTCTCACCAGGTGAATCAAAGGGTGAGTGTGCCAGCACCCACCTGCATTTCAGTTCTGGGCTGAGCACTGCGAAATGCTGCTCCTTGTCCCCTCCCCACTGGGATCTAGGCCTGTTCTGTGACTGCAAAACACCCCAGGCACACAGAAAAACATCTTAATGGGGGAAAAAGGACATTTTCCCCACAACTGCTGCCCCGTGGGTGTTTGCATTGCATCAGGAACACTGCCCAAGAATGCACAGCTATTCTGCACATTATCTCATTTAACACACTGCTCCCAAGCACTGGAGTTCAAGCAAATCCCTCAAGCAAATGGATAATAAATGGTTTTTCTTGAAACCATTTACAGAAGAGTGTGAATAGTATATACTTAAACCCCATTTAAAATACTCAAATATCAACAAGATGACTTACTGCACTGGATGGCAGAAGAATGTTAACTTCCTTCTTTCCCAAAATTCATCCAGGACATGCAAGCATGCAAGACAAGGAAAATTAATTCAAAGAGCTAGCTGCAACCCTATGGATAACAAAAAGAAAATGGAAAGATCTGGAGATTTTCTTTTATTCTTCAGACAAGAAAAAATGTGGAGCAAGTAAGTGATGTTTCCAGGTTAGTATAAGGACAAATTAATAATAAGATGATGCCCAGGTGGATGAAAAGAAAGCCTGCTGATCTGATTCTACTTGACCTTTGTAAAGCAAGAAAGCTACAGGCCTTTAGGTTTCTCCAAAGCCCCTGCCTTCAGATCATTCTCCCCAAAGACCCAATGCTCATTCAGCTTATGGCAGCTGAGATGCATCTGCACCATGGGCCAGATGAACTGGGGAAGCCCCAACCCTCAGTGGTTGAATACACTAAATATTAACCATTTAAGTGGTTAAATACACTAAAGCATAACAGTCAAGCTAGATGCTGCATGGAATGAAGTGGAATTACACACCAAGTGCTCCTTGCCCACACCGACTCAGTGCCAGGCTCAGCTGTACCACACCTGTGACAGGGAAGGAGCACATGAGACTGCCTGTCCCTCCCCTGAGACTGCCATTCCCAGCCCTCTCCAAGGGACAATTCCAGGGGCTCAGTGTTGTCCTGCTCTGCCATTCAGTCCAGTTGAGGACGTATGTTTAGCACACAACATCCACAGGGCAGCCTCCCTCTGTTGGTGCTCATTGCTTCCTTGCCTTATGTAAAACAGAGTGAGAGCCCCTCCCGATGCCCTCAGCACTGCATCACCACCATCTCAAGTTAACTCTGGGTGCTTTTCATAAAATACACCCACTTTTTTAACAACAGGTAATTCCAGAGGCATGGCAGATGTTCCAAAGACATTAGCTGATCATGAAATCCCAGCAGGCTGCTAAATGGAAATAAGCCTGTTTCTTTTGCTGCAAAGCCCCTCACAGGCACACTGTTCACTTAGGACAAATGTCCCGTAATTGCTGAGATATTGGGAATTTTTGCGTGGTGTGAACTGACTCTGCAGCAGGATGGTCAGGTGCTGCTCAGCTGGGGATCTGTGTGTCCAGCACAAGGGCTGCCAGGGGCACCTGCAGCTGGATCAGGTGAGATTACCTGAGCCCCTGTTCTTCTGAGCTCTCAGCCATGCAGCTGGCCGGTGCTCCAGCAGGAGCATTCCAGCATGTGCATGGCCCAGTGCTATCACTCCATGTTAAACTGTGCATAAAACATCTCCTAGTGCCATGAATCCCCTTTATGTCCATCCCTGCATCTGCCAGAACAGTTTCCACCAGCTGTTTGAAAGCCTCCCTGTCCTGTGGGGCAAATCCTCCAGCAAGCATGACATATGGGGCTTCCTGAGACTGTCACCCGCTCTTCCTGAGGAATGAGCCCAAACACCTTCGGCTTCCAGGTGGTGCCACTCCCTTGGGCTGCAGGCACGGGGGAGCTGCTCAGGACTGCCCAAATTCCTCACCTGAGCCCTTCTCTCCCAGGCTGCAAAGCCCTGCTGTTCAGCTGGCTGGGTGGGCTCCATCACCCTGTCCCAGCCCAGCCCTGGGGCATCCCTGGAGCCCTCAGGGAAATGATGGTTTGCTGTGTGCAGACAGGCACAGCTCTGATGCCCAGCTGCACCATTAGAACCGTGAGGCAAACATCAACCTCAGCCTTTTTATCACAACTTTAATGTGAAATCCAAAGACCTTACCACTCTTCTTCCAAAATTAAAATAATTATTACAAAACACAGCCTTGAAGAGGATTGTAAGGGTGATTATGTGATAAAATCCGTTTTTTCTTCTTGAATGCATAAGAAGACTAGAAGCCTTCTGTGGATCTGAGACAACCTTAGCATTATTTTTCTATTTGAACTAGCATGATTCATTTATCTCTTCATTATTAATACTTAAATTGTTCACAGAGCTTTATTTAATTAACTTCTGTACAGTATGTCAGGACAAGGAGAATAGGCAGCAGCTTTTACCATTTAGAATGGTTGACACGAGGTTTTTTGTTTGTTGGTTGGTTGGTTTGTTATTTAAAAATTGTGCACAAAGCATGCTTAAAAAAGCTTCTGGCACCTCTAAAAATATCAAACGCAAAAGTAAATATGAATATATCAAAGTCCAGCCCAGAAGAACATCAAATGAAAACTCTGCTTGCAGGAGGCTGAGCTGACCACTCTTCACCCAGCTGCCTTCTGACTTACTCGCCCTATTTGCCCCATCTGAATAATAGCAAGATTGATTCTGCAAACAAGTGCTAGCATTTCCCTCTCTTATGATTTTTAGCCTCCCATTCTATAGGAAAAAAAAATACTAAATGAATCAAAACCAGCTTGTCTTGAGGCAGTCACAATCACCTCTATTAATCTATAAATACCCTGTGCACAATAACTCATGGCGTGTATAAAAGCAATGACAAGGTCACTTACTATGAACAATTCATGATCGGTTTCCCTGGCAACAGAAATGTGTGGCAACAAGGGAGAAAGGCACAGGAAAAATTATAGGATGTTTCCATTATGTAAGTGACTCCTGCGATTTCTCCAGAAGGATTTACCTAAAAAGCCTCAGACTCCAGCAGTTCCTCACCCTCTCTGGTGCTGCACCAGTGGGAACTTTGCTGGTTCCGTGGACCTACAGGAGTGCAAAGAGCACCAGACATGTGACTGATGAGGACTTTCATTGTCTTTTAAAGTGAGTCTCAAAACCCAGCATGAATGTGATCTCTGTGGGTGAGTGTCTTCTCAGAGATTTCAGTTCTTAGTTAGCATTCACTGTTAGCTACTTTGTCATCATCCAATTAAAAATCAATCACCAATTTGCACATCTCAATAGGTTCCCAAGTTTTCAACAGGACTTGTGCAATTAATGTATTACTTTAGGACCTAAAGTGACTTTCTAACTGAAGGCTCAGCAGAAGTAAATGTTTTCTGCTCAGGCCATGGCTCTGGAATGTCATTTCCACTCTGAAAATGCCATTTCCATCTCTAAAAGCGTGTTCCCAGTGCACAGATTTTATAACAGTGGGCAGTCAATATTTCACTGATCAAAACTCAGTCTTGACAAGGACTTGAGCAATAAAAGCCATGGTTCTGCTGAGCAACACAACCCAAACAGATTCCAGAGGAGGTGTGATGAGTCTGGCGGTATCAGAATGGCAACAATGGTATTTGGAATGCTCAGCTGCTCCAAGGCTGTGCACAGAGGAGGAATAAATGACAAGATAACCACAGCCCACTGCCATCCATCACTGCAAAAGGCAACACTTCTGAGGTGCCCCAGAAGGGAGAAGCAGCAGTGAAACAGCAGAGACCACAGCCACAGCACAGCCAGAGAGACTCATCTGTGGGCTCTAAAACCCCTCCTCTGCCTCTGAGGAGACCGAGGTGAATCTATCCCTAGCACACAGAAATCCTTGACACTGAAGAATAAAGTTTTCAGCCTCTTTCCATCTGTATTTTTTGTGGTGCCCCTTCCCAGACCCTTCCAAGAAAACTCTAATGCAAAGGAACATGACTTGGAAGGAACAGGAACTGTGGGAACATTGTGAGAACTGAAAAAGCAGAGGACATTTACAGCCTTGTAATAAGCTTACATAGACAAAGGTTTAAAACAGAGTTGAATTTTTGACCTTAAAATATTTGGAGCACAGGAAGTTTCTAAGCTGCAAAAAATATAAAACAAGCAACTACTGTATGCTGTAAGGTGTATGTGTTGTTTATTGATTAGCCTAAGTAGATGCTTCTAAGTTTTGCCTAAAAAACTTTTAAAAGACTTTGTAACAAAGAGAACTTTGGCTTCTGTTGTTATGGCATGAGTTTTACCATCTTTTCTGTCTCCACCTTCACTGAGACTGACAATAGAATAAAAAACTCGGGGAACACCTCTCAGTTGCCCCGCCCTGTTATTGGTGGTTAGAGCCACTGGAAGAGGCAGAGCTATGGATCCCAAAGGCTCTGGGCCTTCCAGAGCTTGGATCACAAACTCAGCCTTGGAAAACTGTGACTGAAACTTGCAGTGAAGGAATAATTGATCTGTGGACAGCCAGCTGGACTAAATGCTTGAGGCACAGCCCCGTGGGAAATGATGTGAAGTGAGAGATCCAGACTTCTCAGAACACCCAGAAAGAAGGGAAAGAAGGGATATTGGAGATACTCAGAGTTCTGCAGGTTTTTGTCTTCTCATGTCACAAGTTCAGCTTTGGGAAACAGACTGATGAAAAGCCTGATGGGTGCATTCAGGTTTGATTTCAACAGGGAATTGCAGCATCAGCTGCAGCTTCACCATTTCATCCCTACAGGTGGGTTTGTAGCTGTCCTTACCCACAGGAAACACAAACTCCACCCCATTCCAGTCTGAATAGTGGAAGCTCAGTGAAACCACACTTTTAGCCAGAAGGGAATACAAAGCCCTTTATTAATCCAGAGGGCAAACTAAGGGCTCCTCCAGAATGCTGCAATCCCTGGGTCAAAACAAGCAGTACAGAGGAGCTCTGAGAACTCAGGATACTGAAGAACAACTCTCCTTTTAGAGGAGAGTTTAACACACATTAATCCTGCAGCAGAGGAAACTTTGCAGAGGGTGATGAAACACCTGAATGTTTTCTTCTTCAAAGTACAGAGAATTTGCACTGCAGAGCCACACCAGAAATGAAGAACAGCTATTCTGCTCATGTCCCAGGTAATAGTGCATTTAAAAATAGATGCTGTGTGATAGAGCTGCCTCCACAATCTCCAGACAGCTTTGACTGGTTACAGACAGAACAAAACAGAACCGCGAAAGAAAAGGCAAAGCAATAAAACGAGTCCCCAAACATGCATTAACCATCTGAGCTACTGTGTTATTCCCAAAATCATTCTCATTTTTTTTTTTTTGGAAGGTTATACAACCAACAACCTTGACCACATTTAGAATGGTAGGAGGAGATTAAATGAAACACTTCAAAAGCAAATTTCTGTCCCTTGTTCAGCAGAACACTCCTGTCATAATTAGCAAGACTGATAAGATTAGTTATTTTATGTTCTTCACAATGGGTGAAACTGTCCAAGCCTCTGTAATACAACTGCAATGTTTATCCTTTGTATTTCGGACAGCAGGGACACCGATATGAAAGAATAACTGCCTAAAAATTCTGCCATCATCTCCCAAAAATTCTGCAACTAGAAGGAAGAAGAATAAACTCCTCTTAAAAAGAAGTTTTTATTATATTTCAAGTCAATTTCATGATTAGGAAAGAACTGACTTTTAATACTCAAACTCCTGAGCTGGAAAGACCAGAATTAATTCTTCAGATTTCAATTTGCAAGGTTTGCTAACCCTGCATATCGTGGCAGAGATGCCACAGTTTCACACTGCAAAGGGAACTCCTAAAAACAGGCTTGTTTCTCCTTTGCCAGGAGACAAAACAGAAGGGCAGAAAAGCCTCTGCACAGGCTGAAAGCAATTTTTATTTCTGTGCTCTTCTCCCAAAATACTCCACTGACCGTATGGAACTGCGAGGACTCAATGTCTAGACCATGACTGCCCTTTTGAGCACACCAGTAACAAAAAAAAAAGTGAAAACAAAAAAAAGCCCTTGCAAAAATTCCCTTCTATCTCTTTCGCCAATACAAAGATTACAAAATTTAAATTATCAGAAAAAGGTATCAGAGCTGTTCATTGACATGGTTTTTCTTCATCAAAACGTAGCTTTGGTCTTCATATGTGGAAGGAGATGGGAGGTCCATCTCCTCTTCCTTTAGGATTATTTTAATCACATAGTGCTCCACCAAATATCTACACATCACCATTTTCTTCTGGTCTCTTCAAACCATTTAACACCAGATACAAGTTATTTAGACACTATAAGTTGTATTTCCTCTGTCAAAATAGAAAGAAAAAAACAAATCGACAAGCAAACCCAAGTTTTCAATTATTTACTACCCTTGGAAAGGGAAACACAAACTAATATATATTTTATCTCATATCTATTTTTTCTTCCATTAAGCAAATGGAACCTAAAGTCAACAAACAAAATCGGCATCTGCCCTCTGTTTCCTCAGCATTTCAAATGTCAGTCCTGGGTCCATAATTAACAGAGTTCTATGAAACAAGCAAGGCTCAGGTTTGTTTTTATTCCATGTATCAGAGGCCTAAGGGCACATTACAGGAAATGCCTTCAAAATTTTGAAACACGCAAGAAAACATCCAGATCTTTCTTCTTGCTTTCAAAACATCGGGGGAACATTTTCCGTGGCTCCTTTCCTTTGTCATGCTAATGAGCCGTGCTGGCCAGCCGGCTCTTGCAGGGCCAGGATTTGCAGCATTACAGGAGATTTCCCACTGATAAAAAGGCCCACGGAACACATATCACAAAACACACACTCATCTGTCACTGTAAGTTAGCCAATTGCAGCTACAGGGGGGATTTTTAAGCAGGCAGGATGTAATTGCCTGCTTGGAATTCTGCCAAGACACTGGAGCTAATTATTTTTTAAGGATGAATTTAGTGCTGGCAGGCAAGCTGCTGGATCAATAGCAGGAGGAGATGAAGGCAGTTTGTTCACAGGCTGGGCACGGGGCTGCTGCGGGGATGCAAAGTGCCCTGCTGTGCCCGGACAATGCCCATTGTCCTCCCAGGGAGAGGCACCCAGTCAGGCTGTGCCACCACATCCGCTTTCCTCAGGAACTCCCACCAGCAGCACACCCAAAATTCTCACCCAGCTGCCACAAACTGCTGTCCTGCTGATGCCTTTCGGGGCTACCTAAAAACAGAGGCCAGAAAAAGTTAAGGGAATAAAAAGCAGTTCTATTTAGTGAAGAGCCTTCAGGCAGATGAAGCCCCCAGGGGTTACACCCAAAATGGACCACAGGTCACAGCTTTTCACACTTTTGTAAGTTTGGTCCATTTGCATCTTGGGGTTTAATCTTCCAACTACAGCTTCAGGTAATGAAGTCATTCACCCCAAGTTTGCTCCCCCCAAACTCACTTTTGTTTACATTTCTGGGGCCTGAGGCAGTGAGGGGTCCTTGATTCCCAGGCCTGGAGAGGAATTGTTGTGTCTGAGCAAAATGGGGAAGCAGCAGCTGACACTGTGTGTGGAGTTTGGGGTTATGAACTAAAGAATTGCAGAGTTACAAATACATGGAAAATATCAAAGCTAAAATCCCAAGGCATCATTACCCTACCATAACTCAAACCTGGGGCTTTTGGTTCTCACATGTGGAATCCATTACAGGAGAACACTGAATCTACAGGTCTAAATTTCATCCTAAAGGGACTGAAATAGGCTGTACTGTGTTCCTGAGCAAGAGGTACAAACAGTCTCTGAGATTTCTCTGCTGATGATAAATGTTTTAAAAGACCAAGTGTCAGAAGGAAAAACTAACTCTACTCATAGCTGCATAATATACAGATAAACAAATAAACATAGTGCATGGAATGCACCTGTCTCTCCCTGGACTGACTGTTCCACACTGCTATTATGAAAAAAAAGACAAAAAAAAAGTCTCTTTATTAGAAAAAAAAAGAAAGAAAAAAAAAAATTCTGGCTTAGCATCACTGTCACACCCCCAGAACTCTCTGCAGCCACCTGATGTAGTTATATCTTTTAGAAGATAAGAATTCCACCCCTTCCCTCCAATATCTGCAGTAAAAACTAAGAGGACACTAAAACTTAGCCAGAAATGAGTTAACTACATTAAAAAATATGTAGGTATGTGGTAAACACATCCACCCCTCCCATCCCTGCCACATACTGGATGCCTGGTGAGCACAGGTCAGAGAAAGTAAAGGCAAGATTTAAGATGCAGTAAATTTGTTTTGCTGGTTTAGTTGTAGATAAATAAGGCTTTTTATGTTCAAAATAGTTTTAATAGTGCTTCAAATGAAATACATAAGTAAAAGTTCAGCATAAGTAAAATGCTTGAAAATAAATGTTCTCTGAATATTGAAAGTTTTTGTAAAAGTCAGAACTGCTTTTTTTCTGTAACAGAAATAATATGAACAAAAAGACCTTCAAATCTATGTGAAGGAGAAAAGATTAAATAACAAAAGCTGAGTATAGACCGAGTTTCCACGGTTTGCTCGAAAATGCAATGTTACAATTCTCCTACACTAGAACTAATAAGGAAAATCTGGGAACTGACCCTGAGTAAAATAAAACTGACTGTACAAAACAGAACCGTATGGACAACAAACACTGTGATTAACAAGGTTTAAATTCAATATCTTTACGGTCACTGCACAGCCCTGAACTGCCCAAAGACAAGAAATAAGAAAGGAACAGCATTCCTCATCCACTGTGAGGAAAAGCAGCAAGACAGAACCAGGAAACAAATTCTGCACGTGGCTGATGGAAGCAGACAGCAGCCACTGATGCCTTAGAGGGCCGACCTGCAGCAGAGACTGGACAGAGCTGGAGAATAAAGCAGGGATTTACTGAAAGGCCTCCAGGATCCACCCTGGGCAGGACAGAAGCCTGACCAAGGCTGCACCCAGGGTGGACCAAGAAGAGGCAAGAAAATGGCACAATGGTCACCAGGTCTCACACTTTGATAAGTTTCGGTCCATTTGCATATTGGGGTTTAATTGTCCAGTTGCAGCTTCAGGTTGTGTGGTCCCATCCTTCTTGTTCCTCTCTCCAGTCCACTGTTGATGCTTTTGAGCTGAAAGTTGTCCTTGGTCTTCAGCAGGAAAAGGATTTGTTTTGTCTCTCTACTCTGTGAAGAGAGCTCACCAGCACTTAATATGAGGCTCAAAATTACAACCCTGTGCAGAGAAACCCATTTACAGAATCTAAAAATATGAAAGCTACAACTTAAGGCATCATTTCTCCCTTTACAACTTAAGGCATCACCACAAATATCAGCAGGTCCAGTTCCTGCCCTGGATGGGATGCCTGGATGGAAACTCCAGGTAACACAGCCAAAGATGTCACTGATGGAGCACATCCTCCCTGCTGCTGCTGCTGCTGCAGGAGATGCACAGGGGCAGAGCCTTCCAAAACCCTGCAGCTCCTCACTCCCTGCAGCTCCTCACTTCTCTTACAAGGGAAGGGAGTTGGGAACATCTGCTTGGCTTCAACAGTGTTGTGACAAACACACTTTGTCACTGGTTAAAGTGAGAATTTAGGGACTCCTGGAGCTTCTCCTCTCTCAGGCAGACACACAGCACAGGAAGCAAAGCAGCAAAGCCCTCCCTGCTGGCTCTCCTGCCAGGCTGGCCTCCAGCTCCCATTTCTCAGCACCCAGCTGTCACCTTTTCTCCTTCTCCTCACACTGACAGGGGCTGGCACCAGCACCAAGTCAGAAATGGCAACAGAACTAAGCTGGACCTACCTGGATCCAGTTCTTACCCAATTAAAGAGAATTCATCAGGCAAGAGCTGGAGCTCTGCTCTGTCCTGGCACGTTCCTCCTCACAGCCCCTCACTCTGGCACAAACACGTTTTTACAGCAGGGCTTTACAGACAGTGCTGTTCTCCCACCAAAATACCAAAACCACCAAAATATCTGCTCAGAATGCTTTCAAAATATAAATGTCCACTTTTGATGTTTAATGGTAAAGGGGGGAGGGGGGGGGGAAGGAAGAAAAAGAAATCACCTGTCTTCATTAGAAAACAATCCAACATTTTCTTTGCATAATCTGAGTGTTCTCCCAGATTTTGTTTCTCCTTTGTTTTGCAGTTGGCATTCATAGATTAATCATATTTTATGATCTGTACACTGGGTTACAAATCCATTTATTTGAATTTTTGGATGCAAGACATTCTGGCTACAATTTCAGTTCAATTCTACTCTCCATCCGTGCCACTATGACTTTTGCATCCAAGTTTTTCCATCCAGCTCTTCTTGATTCTTCAAATCTAAAATCTAGTTTTCTTGACATAAGCACTTGAAAAATAGAAACAGCAAACTTTTAAAAACAAGAATCAAGTACTGTAGTGGAGCAGAGAAACAAAACAGGGCAGAGAGAGAGAGAGCACAGCCCAGCTCTGCACTGCTCCACATCAAAGAAACCTGATGGAGCTGCTGGAATTGCTCAAGAGCTAAAAAAATTATCCTGGAAAGCTCAAATTATTTCAGAATCAAAATAAAGGCCAGATTAAATCACTATTAGATCTTTTCTCTGGGCTTCAGCTCTGAGAACCATTACTATAAGCCTGAGTAACCAGAGCTAATCAAGGTTCATTTATTGTGCGCTGCCAATACAGAATACCAAAAATTATTAAAAAATAGAAAGCTTTTCTTTTAAATTTCTTCCTTTTTTCTGCTTATAAAAAAACAACAGTCAGGTTGCCTGTGCATTGCAGCCTCTCACTGACATCTGAACCGCAGAGATGTTTCCACAGAAACTTCTGCCCAGCCTGGGCCATCCAGCAGCTTTTTCAAGCAGGCTGACAGTGATGATTTTGTGGATTCATTTTTTTTAGCTTTCTTCACATAAAAGGCTTCGTCCAGCACTGCCGAAGTTAACAGGCAATGGAAGCAGGATGAGGATGAATATGCATCTCTAAGGCTGGTAGAAACAGAAGAGACTCAAGTCTTGAAGAAGGAAAACAAGAAGTCACAGATGTTCCATTTAGTTCACTTTGCAAAGCGACAATATGAATTTCCTTTCCAAAGAAAACATCTGTGGCAAAGGTTTGAATTTCCTTTTCCCTTTTGATTTTATTTCACTCTCCGTTTCTTACATCTCCTTTAAACAGACCAAACAATACAGGTTTGTTGGTTTTTTTCCTAAGAGCTAATAATGACACACTGCAAAGTAAAACCAAAATTCCTCAGCAATACTGCATCATTAGAAGTAATTTATACAACTGCTACAGATGACTGAGTCAAAAAAGAATGATGAAACATTGCAAACCATGAATCTATTAAGGAGTACACAGCTTTTCTGCATCTTCCTCCCTCCTCCCCTCCAACTTATCTGTGGCAGTAATTTGTGAGGGCTGAGTGCCCCTGTGCCCCCCCTCAGGATGCATTCACTGCTGCCAGCCTGGACACAGGAGGAAAGCACTCAGGGCTTGCACATTCCCTGCACCACACGAGAGAGAACACAAAAGGTCCTGCAGCTCCTGCCTCTGCCACTCTGTTAGCAACAGGGGTTTACAATGACACACTCTTTCTACCTATGGATGGTACACATGCATAAACACACAGTTCACACAATCACAGATTGGACTGGGCTGGAAATGACCTTTGAGAGCAAGTCCAACTGAGACCCAACAGCTCCCACTAACCAAACCATGGCACTGAGTGCCACCTCCAGGCTTTGTTAGACACCTCCAGGGATGGTGACTCCACCACCTCCCTGGGCAGACCATTCCAGTGCCCAGGCACTCTTCAGTGAAGAATTTTTTCCTAATGTCCAACCTAAACTTCCCCAGTGCAATTAAGGCTGTGTCCTCTTGTTCTTCTGGGAGAAGAGACCAACCCCACCTGAGCACAGCCACCGTTCAGGGAGCTGTGGAGTGATAAGGTCACCCCTGAGCCTCCTTTTCTCCAGGATAAACAACTCCAGCTCCCTCAGTTTTAATTTCTATTAAAACTGTGTCGTGTATTTGTCTGCTGAATTGCCTTTGTGGACATCTGTGTACATACTCCTACAGCTTCTTGATATTTTTCCTCAGTGGCAGTGGCTGAGGATTGGTTGAGGCTTTCAGCACTCAGCTGCCCCAAAAAACAACTGTACATCAGTGTGATGGTTAGAGCTCTCCTACAGGAATAAAGGAAACCAGGCTGGGTTTCCTCCTCTGCCCAAGAGACAATAAATAATTCTGCCTACACCCTTCCAGGAGCCAGCTCCCAGCTGCACTGTTCACTGTTCTGGCTGGAAACGTTTGACACTTTTCTTTCTACAGGGTTCTACTTGGCTGAAGAAGAGGAAAGCTGTGACCAAGCCTGAAAGAGCAGCCAGGCACAGCAGGAAGGCTGCTGCCCCAGTGGGCATCACACAGCCCGTGCTACTCCTCACCTTTCATTCTGAGTAACACCAGCAGGAACTACACAGATTTATCCTGATTGTGATGCCTTAAAGAACCTGGAAATGAAACAACACACACTTTAGAGATAATGCTAGTATAGGAGGTGATACAAAGGTTG
>VZUI01046308.1:0-101871 GCA_013401135.1 Cettia cetti
AAGGGAAGGGAAGGGAAGGGAAGGGAAGGGAAGGGAAGGGAAGGGAAGGGAAGGGAAGGGAAGGGAAGGGAAGGGAAACCAAAAAAACACATTTAAATTTTAGTCAGTTAACTTTACACTACTAATTTCTACTCATAGTTGACACTAATACAGACCATATGCCTGGTGCAAGACAGCTATGTGTTGACACTACCTTTCATCAGTATGTGCATTAGGAAAAAAATGAAATTAGAAAGGTTGTGGTACTAGTTAGCTAATTTGTAAAACGCGTTGCCGATGAAAATTACAATATATGTGCAGAGTATTTTTTTTTTATTTCATCATCGTCTTAATTTGTTCAATTAACCATTTACAAAGGAATAACCAGCTAGTGCATGAGGCATGATCAGCTATTTTATGACAAAGCACATTTTTTTCTCATGCGATTTGACTAAAATTAACACTGGGATATCTAATTAATGACAATCCCCATAAGAAAATGTCTAAACAACTTAAAAAACCCCAAACAAATAGAGGAACTTGAAGTTGCAAATGGATTCAGAAAAGGGCACGGATCTTAAATTGTGCCTGTTGATTGTGTTTGTAAATCAGCTCCTGCCTTTACTGATTTTTTTATTAAAAAATCCTCCTGTCTTCACATTTGCTATATACAAAATACAAAAATTCCTTGACCTGTACCACATTAGTTGAATAGCAGGAAACACATTGCCACAACAGTTTTCCTTCACAAAGCATGAGCATCCAGGTGAAACCTTGGGTCTTTTTCAAGTAACGGAAATTTTATCCTGGTCTTATGTGTGTGCTAATATTTAATCCAGATGTCCATATTGAGCTGTCATATCCAATGGTTTCCTTTGGCATTAGTGGTCCCAAAGTACTATTAATTTAGCTGAAAATTTGAGAAAATCAGAAAGTTTTCACAAGCCATCTGATTTCTCTTCAACTGTGTCCTGTCAAGATAGACCCAAAGGCCCCTCTTGCTTGCTGTCTATCTGCACCTAGAGAGGAAGTATGAACTGAGGTGACTGAATATTTCAATGATATGTAAATCTAGATGGCTAGATCTTCCCTTGGTGTTGAAAATAATATTTAGGTAGTAAAGGAACAGATGAAGGACAGATTGCATATAATGCATAAACAGTTAAAACAAGCAAATTACTTGGAGGATAATTACACTTGCTATAAATGGCTTTCCCTTGTTTTTCCCCATTTTTCTGAAATATTTTCCATTCTGCAAAATGTTATAAACTATAAATGAGCAGGATAATTTATATTTAATCTCTATTTTCAAGGTACTCAAACCTTTTCTCTGTAGCTGCAAATTATTGCAATGTTGCTGTACATTGAAACTCTGTGTGCTTTAGTATCCTGCATAGGACAAAGCCTTCTGTCCTTATACACAAAATACTTCAAATATTTCAGAAGGCAAATAGCATAAAGAAGGCTTTATTGTCTAATTCTTACTACTTTTTATAAGGTGTTCCAATACAGGCTTAACATGATTGGTGAATAGGAATGACACCTCCCTAGTCCCATTGGTGAAACTAGAGAAACACAGACAGCTGTAAAAAGTTGTTTTGAGAAAAGGACAGTTATTTACCAGATTGTTTTGAGAAAAAGTTCTCCTGAGGAATCTTCCCTTGGGAAGAAATCAGCCACTACTAGCAGGCTAAAACCTTTCAGACTCAGAAATATCAGGCCCACAGCCTTCATACAAAAAGATTGTGTGTCATTATTTTTTGATAAGCAAAATATACAGTGAATGCAACAGAATGAGGATTTATCTTAATTTCATGTTTCCCAGCAGCCAGTAAATGAAAACATAATAGTACTTCTGATTTACATCAGAAGTTAAAATGAGCATGTTTATTTAAGGAAGACCATTCACATACTGGGAAAGTCTTGTACAAACTCATCTTAATTCTTTTTCTGGTAAAAAAGAGAACTAACAGTTAATTTTTGACAGCAGTCAAGTACACAGAGTATTTTTCTCTTTTTGCCCATTTCACTTTTTCCTACTGTCTGTTTTCATAACATGATAATTACACTAGCTTGTCATTGTAAAATACTATGATTTCATCACAAGAAGAGAAATCCAACAGAGAGGAACTGAAGAAAAGCGCAGAGAAGAGTACAGGTCATCCATCTCTAATATTCATAATAACTCTAGCAGATTAAAAAAGACATAGTTTTGAGCTTCATGTGAAAGTCAGTACTTACAGATCTATTTTTAAACATTTTTAAATCTGTTTACTGAATATGTGTTAAATTTCTGGTGTCCAAAGTAGATCCAGAAGTGAAGTTTGGTTTTCCTTTTTCTTCTTTGCCAACTTAAATAACCTTGTTGTTGTTTGAGCCAGAAAGAGGTCAGACTCTGAGGTGCTGGCAGTATTCTGTGTCCAGCAGGTGGAAATACCACATAGTGAAATGGAAAAACAGAGATGTGAAAAGTTCATATTTTTAGCTGAAAAATATAGCAGTCTGAAATGAAACACAACTTGTCACAGTGGACTGTCTTTCTGTAAGACTGAGGAGTCCTTAAAAATATTTATCTTAAGTGTGTGGAGGGGGAGGAAAAGAAAATAATTACTAAATACTGAAAAAAAAAATGAATAAACAAAGAAAAAACCTAATAGAAATAGAAATCTATTCTGAAATCTGGGAAAGGAATAAAAACAACAAAAAGAAAAAAAGGCTGTAAATCACAGCTAAAAGGCTTTAGGATAAATCTTGCCTGAAAATTGTAGATGCAAACTAAAGTTTACCAAGAAAAGAAAAAGAAGCCTTAGCTTCAAAATATAGTATTTTTTGTTATAGCATTCAGGAGAATGTGAGGCTTACTGGCTACATTCACTGTTCAAGAATCTACAAACTCTTTCAGCTTCTCTTGAACTCCATTAAAGTTCACATGTTGGCTTCACTGTTGCTTCCTTTATGTCACAAATGAATAATTTAAGGTTTCTTAAATAACCACCATCCAAACTATTAGCAAAAAATGTTTTATTATTGGATTTCTAGAATTAATACAATTTAATATACAGAAATGCATTGTAACAAAGTTTGATGACACAGTTCACTCTAATATTTGCTACATGGATGAAACCTGCAAAAATAAATCAAATTAGGATGCATTTAAAAATATTTACAGAAAGACTGAAGACTCTAAAGGTTAAGGGATACCCTTCCATTGACTCATAAGATTTTGAGTGGACTTCCTTTCTTTTTGGACTTCTCGTGGAGCCTAGGTGTGTCTTGGTCCAATCTTAAGCTGACCTGGTCAATGGTTTATGTCTAAAGGGATTAACTACATGGATTTCATTACCACTGCTTTATCTTGCTGGCAGCAAGTGTTGTTATTGAGGGTCTCTCTACCTTGGGTAAGGATGGATCTCAGTCTCAGGTAAAGAATCTCAAACCTTGATGGGCATCCCAGCTCCAGGTGAAGGCATCTGGCATGCAGTCCAGTTGCAATTTGGAGAGAACTCAAACTGGACTCATCCAAAGATCTGGCATTAGTAGAAAGGTACAAGGAGCAAACTTGGGAGGAATCCCAGCTCCACAGGGGACCACTGCCACGCAGCCTCATCATCTAGCCAGGAGATCCTACAAACAGCTCACTTAAGCTGTTATATTTATGGGGTAAAAGGGTTGCCATGTCAAGTTGCATACAGCGGGACAGGTATGCAGGAGATTCCTTGTGCTGGAACAACTTTATTTGTTCCTTGACAAATCTTGGAAAAAACGCCCACCATTCATGTGTTAATTGTATGTTCTGTGTCCAAGCTCATATGCATCCATGCTCACTGGGTCACCCTGCTCCCCTGTGGGTTTCCTGGAGGAGTTCTGGGCACAGCTATGACTCAGGTCTTTGCCTCCTTTGGACACTCTACCAACTCCTGTTGGTTTGATTACAGGGATCGAATGCATCCATCAAACCCCTTAAAGTCCTCAGTAATTCAAAGCACAACACAAGCTCTGCAGGTGATCATTAAGTATTATTTGTATCTTGAGAAGCAATCTTATAGGGGTTTTGAAAATATTATCTATCTTTATTGTCCTTCAGAACTCACAAAATTCACAAATTCAAATCCCCTCTTTACAAACCCACCAATACCATAGCATTTTCATGCTATTATTTTTTTCAATTTTTTTTTCTTTTTTCCACTACAAAAATGTGAATCAATAGGTTCTTTATTTGATACTTATAAACAAGAACACCTGTTTATAAAAAATAATTGAGATTTATTTATTCATTTTAAATTCAGATGCACAGCAGGCAGGAAAATACTCAAGTATTTCTAATTTCCATGAGGAAAGCACACACCAGCAGTGCTAAAATAAAAAAGGACATTAGGAAAGGGCACAAGTATATCAGAAGATTAGGATTATTTTCAGATAATTGCCTGGAAAATATGTGGGTTTCATAACCCATTGATATGAATCAAATGCTTGGCTCTCTTCCTGTTACATGTCCCCAGGCAAATGATGTCCTGTATTTAGAAAACCCCATGAGTTTAAAATATAGGGTCAATTTCCCTAATTTCAAGTCATTCTAATAGAATTCTTTTCCACTCTTAGTGTGGCCCAGTTTGTTCCACTGTTTCATTTTATGGAGGTTTCACAAGTGGTCAAATTACTAGTGGTGACTCTCCCACAGCCTTCTCAGTAGAGAGCAGAGCTGATTGCAAGCAAATTTCCAGTCTTGGAATATTGTAGGAACAGTGTGGACAAATATGCTAATAATGGGTACCCACAGGGTCAAGGGAAAAATTTTATGTATTACTGGGCAAGAGGGAAGGAAATTTACAGCTGAAGAATTATCTGTAAAATGGAACAGCCTAAAAGGCAGCTGCAGGATTATTTTGAAGGACAATTTTCCTCTTTTCCCCATCTGAAGAGTTAATTGTATGTTTTTTATGCATGTTTTTTGGGTTCTGGCAGAGGAATTCTAAGTGACTATTAGCATCAATGAAAATGAAGGAAAATGGACATGCCATTTACTTCAGGTTGTAATGTAGCTCTCTGAACTCTATGCTTCTTCCTCTCTCCCCCCTTTCTGGAGGTATTTATTGTTTTCTGTGTTTGCTTTATGAATAATCTATTATAGTATATGTTTGGTCCTCTGAGTTCATCTTAATTTGACATTCAATGGAAACAAAGTGAACTTGTCCCAGAGAGTCTGTTAGTCTCTTCTGAGTAAGGAGCTACACATTTTCCAAAGACCTATCCTTTCCTAACACCAGGCAGACCCTGACATTTTGAATTAAATTTGTATGAGAGCTTCCATTTGGGCTTAAAAGAGAAAAAAAAATATTTTTTTTCTGTGTTTGTCCAGAAGACTAAGCTAAAAATTACAACACCTCTCAAACTCCTATGAACTCAGTCAATATCCAGCTGGTGGGTGAAGCACAGAGAAAGGTGCCTGAGCAACGGCAGAGTCTGGAAGAGAGCTGTGTTCTTCCAACTCTGATTCTCTCCAATATTTAACCACTGAACTGCTCAACATTATGGATCACAGCCCATGAGACAAAACAAGGTCCAGCAAGTACTCTAATCTGAGCTATGCCTACTTGCTTTGTGCTTTCACTTGCTTTGGAAACATCCAACAGAAAATGAAATGCTCACATTTCTTCCACAATTAAGCCAAAGTTGTCTGACTTTGCAATTCTAGGAGTTCACAGGTAGAAAAAAATCAGAACATCTGTGTTGGTTTGAAGAGACCTTGTAACAGGCTTTTTTTCAAGCCTCCACATCATCAAGGGCAAATCCTGCCTGACCAACCCTGTGACCTTCTATAGTGAGTGACTACATCAGATGATAAGGAAAAAGTTGCAAATGACATTTATCTGGACTACTGTGCAACCTCTGACATGGTCCCCCACAAACATCCTTCTCTCTAAACTGAAGAGAGATGGATTTAATGGGTAGACTATTAGATTTATGAGGATTTTTTTGAACAGTCATCCAGAGTGCAGTGGTCAATGGCTCAGAGCCTTGAAGAACAGCAGTCACAAATGGTTTACTCAGGGGTCCATATAGCAACCAGCATTATTTAATATCTTCATTAATGACATAAATGAAAGGGTCATTCTCAGCAAGTTTGCAGATTACACCAAGTTGAGTGGTCCTGTTGACACACCTGGTGGATGAGATGCCATCCAAAGGGACCTGGAGAAGCTCCAGAAGTGAGAACAGGGGAATCTCATGAGGTTTAATAAGACAGTGTAAGGTCCTGCACCTGGGCTGGGACAACCCCCAATATCAACACAGCCTGGGGGATGAACAGATTGAGAGCAGCACTGCTGAGAAGAACTTGGGGGTGCTGGTGGATGAGAGGCTGAACAAGACCCAGCAATGTGTTCCTGCAGTCCAGAAAGAAAAATACGTCTTGGGCTGCATCAAAACCAATGTGGGCAGGGTGAGGGAGGGGATTCTATCCCTTTAGTGCTCTCTGGTGAGACCCCTGCTGTAGTGCTGCTTCCAGCTCTGGAGTCCTCAGCACAAGAATGACATTGACTTGTTGGAGTGACACAGAAGAAGACCAAGACGATTAGAGGGGTGAAGCACCTTTCCCAAAAGGAGAGTCTAGAAGAATTTGGATGGTGCATCCTAGGGAACAGAAGGCTTTGGGGTGACCTAATTGCATCTTTCCAGTACCTGAAGAGAGGCTACAAGGGAGATGGACAGAAGCTATTTACAAGAGCATTTAATGACAAGATAAGGGGGAATGGCTAGAAACTGAAAGAAATTAAGTTTAGAGTGTATATTAGGAAGAAATTCTTAATTGTGAGGGTGGTAAAGCACTGGAACAGGTTGTCCAGAAGAATTATCAGAGACCAGGTTGGATGGGGCTCTGCGCAGCCTGGTCTAGTGGAAGGTGCCTCTGTCCATGGCAGGGGGACTGAAACAGGATGACGTTTAAGGTCCTTTCCAACACAGTGATTCTCTGATTCTAGGATCATAAGAAGTACTTCTGCTTCATAAACCATGACTGTGAATGGGGAGAAAAAACAAATTATGTTTTGGAGATAGGGAATATAGAAGAAAATCTCTATTCTGACAGACTCTTTGTCTTCCAAAATCCGCCTAAGGAAACAAGATTTCCTGATATTCAAATCATCCATGGGGCTTTGGAGCCACATGTTTTTTTGGCCACGTGTAACTGATAATATTTTCCTGAGCTGCAAATTCCAGAGGAGATGCCATGACTGGTACTTGCACTACAGACAGCCTGAACTCAGGCACTCATTTTAGCTTGCACGCAAATATGTTCTGTCTTTGCCATAGGTGATGCCATAGAATCTTTAGGAGCTCAGGCAATTTTGGCCTAAAGCTGTGATTTGTCCATAAGAGTGGAAGGAAGAAATGAATGGGCTAGGCTGTTCTGGGTCGTAGCAAATAACAAGTGCTGAAACTTTTTCCTCCAGAAGTCATACTAGCCATGACCTGGGACCAAGGGACTTTGTGTTCCTTAGCCAAGGATGCCAGTTGTCCCAAAAGGAATATGTCTTGTGTGCTTAGGACACAGTAACGTCAGGGTGTCTCCTTGCCAGCTGATTGCAGTATGTTCAAACCCCTTTCACCCTGTTCCCTCTCTCCTTTCCCTCCCATTCCTGCATAGTGCAGAGGTGAAAACACATATCAAGGCAGAAATCTAGCCAGGACCTTTCCCCAGAAAGCACTGGAACTCCGCTGTAAGACATTTGACTGTAAATTTTATTGCTGCATAGGTTTGAACCTGATTGGCTGCATATATACTCAATCAAGAGCAGATGAACTCTCCAAGACATGTGAAAAGTGTGCAGCAAAATGAAGCTTTCTGGTAAAGAAATTTTTTTCTTTTCAACATAAATCCTATGTTGTGACTTAACTTTCTGGCTTTCTACAGCTGCACCATCTTGGCTTTCTTCTTTTATGTCATTATTCACAACAGAATTTTATTTAAAATGTCTAGGAACTAAGGCTAAATCTAAATTTGTCAGAAGTAAATAGCTTTGTAGATTTGGGCCTCTGTTCTCAAAACCCATTGTCTCCATTGTACTTTCTTTCTACACACTATGTACCTCTGTGACAAATGGTTATGGCTCTGTTTGATTTGAACATTGACTGAGGAGTACAAGCAGGGCAGGGGAGAACAGAGGGGTATAGGGAGCAAATATTCAATTTAAAAAACTTGTGCTATAAAATACATAATAATTTTCAAATGAAAAGGACATCTTCATTTTCTAAATGGGTCTTTTAAAATGATAGGCAATAATGGGAGAATAAGTCCATTATTCATTTATAAGGGAATTAGCATAACAAAGCTGCTTAATGTGAGAGTTCAGAAAGCTCTGATTAATAAATTAATCCTTATATTTTACAATAGGTCTCATTTTTTTGAATAATTTCTATAAGAATAATTTCTATAAGAAAGTATTTTAATAATATCAATGATTCAGAAAACTTAACTCTTTGTATGCTGCTCAGAGCAGAGACTAAGATGTACTTCAAGTGCAGATGGGTGCAAGTAATTATAGCTCTCAATAACTGATAGCATTGCACAGGGAAAATCTGGAGGCAGGACCAAAGAGAGCTCCACTGGTGCCTTTGTGGCACAAAGGGGTCCATAACACTGGTGCTAATAGCTAAGCAGCCCAATTTAAATTAATCTGTGTGGTAATTAATATGAAGGAAAAAAGAATTATGAGTCTTCAGTTTTAAGAAGAGTAGCCTGAATAGAGAACAATTCATTTTTAGATCTCTTTAAATCCCTTTCATAATTTTTCTTTCTGTAAGTTACTTTTTAGTGTGGACACAGTCTCTTAAACTCTTAAACTAGATAGACTCTACAGTAAAATTAAAAGCCTTTGCTTTTCTGAAAAAGTCCTGTTCCAGATGAAACACTTTTCATATCAAGTCATTGCTCTGCTGTCTTGTGAAGACAAGTAAGGCATCATTCTCAATCTCCTTTTCTTAGGAAAGAGCCTTTTACTCTGTCTTTTCTTTTTAAGCTTCAGTGAATCTGGCCTTTTTAGCTGAATAACCCATAAAAGGATTTTATTCAGGTTTATTTTATTAGAAGTATTGTTCCTATGTAGTTGTAAGCAATACCATTTGATGTATGGCATCATTCCTTGTCTATTTCTGTATTAACAATTTTAGGTAGTAGTCTTTCTCTTTTTACAAGAAGGTACTAATGAAACCAGCACTTTTTGATTCCATTCCTCTTTCCCCCCATAATTGACCTCTAATGCTGTTATTTCCCTCCATGTGAGGGAATAGGGTCTAATGGGAGTGGACAAATCTTTCTGATTACTTTTGGAGGCCCAGAAAGGATGCTTACAATAGAAATCCAGAGATAAAATGCTAGTCACAATGAAGCAGAGAATGGTGAATTCTGCTCTGACACACCATGATCCGCAGAATGCCTGATGTGACATGCTCCAGTCTTCTTTTGAAAGCTTTGGGAAGAGGATTAATAATGTCGTAACATAACAAGGAAGGCAGAAAAGAGAAAATAATGACGTTGGTAGTTTCACCTTGAACAATGTGAATGCCACTTTTACTGAGCTTAGCAGAGCACTCATAGTGTGGTTTAACTGGGGAATGGAAAAAATAAAAAGGGCAAGAAACTCTTGCTGACCTCCTAAGTTTAGGAGTGCTCAATGACAGAAAGCTTCAGCCATTGGGTTTGTATCCTTCCTTTGGATAATGCAAATGGAGTTTCCTTCTCCGGTTTACTGCCTACATATTAACAGCAAAACCACAGCAAACTTTCTTTGGGCTGTCAGAGTAATAAAGTCTCATTTCTGATACTACCGACCTCTGTTCCTTCACCTGTGGACTCTTCTGGTATGTTCAGCTTGTCTCTTCTCATCCCACCTTTATTCTGTAAATCTAAAGGACAAGGCACTGCTTTGCTAAATGGAATAGGACAGCAGGGGGAAAAATCATTGTACACAAAAATAACAGTTTGAATCTAGACTGCACAGCAGTACTTCACAAATAACTCTCACTTCAAATGCAAGCCAGAAGCAGAAGATCTTTGAAAGGAAAGTATTTGACAGATTACATTCTCTAATAAGTCTCATATTGTAAAAGAGAGGGGAAGGCACTATTAGAAATCTGTTCCTAATTCACGTTTTATTACAAATTAATGATGCAAGCAGGAAAACAGAAACTCCATTACTTATTTGCATAAGAATTCCTCTGTCAACAAGACTTCAGTTTATTTGTGATTCCTACTATTCCTGCTTTGGTTAAATTTATGATTTATATCTATTATTGGCTCAATTATGGTTTCCTGTTGTCTAGAGTACTTTAGGAAGAGCTGCAAAAACTTGGTGCAAATCTATTTGGCAAAGCAAGACTGTCTTTACAGAAAAACTAACAGGGTTTGCCAAGCTCATGAGCCCAAGGGTTGTATCATTTAAATCTTTCTCTTATGCTCAGTGAAAAAAAGAAAAGCCCTTAGAAATTACTTCTTTGGCACTCAGCACTAGCCTCCATTTAATTGTTCTTCCCCTTGGCATTGCTGCTTCTCACAAGGAAATAAAAATCCACTTTTGCAAGTTCCTTTAAGGTCCTATTCATATTTTTCCTTACTTCATTTCTGCTGTCCTAGTTCTTCTCTTCAACTGTTCTCACCATACTATATTCACCTCTCTTTTTCAGCCAAGCCTTAGAAACAGACACCTCTCTTTTTCAGCCAAGCCTTAGAAACAAACCAGAGATTTGGTAGCAGTTGTTGACTTATCATCTTGAAAGGTCTGTTGAATCTTTTCCAACCTTAATGATTCTCTTGTTCTCAAACTTGCAAGGATGACAATTTTCACTCTGTATAAACGTTTCCTCTATGCAAATTTGTGTATTTAGGTTTCTTTCTGATTGTGCATTTTCAAGACTTCACTGTGGACCTATAGGCCAAGCTAGCAGAAAGCCGTGGGATTTAAGAATATAAGTTTGCTACAGTTGAATAGCCAACTGTTATTTGTGGATTTTCAGGAAAGATGACTTTTTTATATTAGTATTTATAGGTTTTCTTTACTATTTAAAATTCTAGCATAGCAGTATTTCTGTCTCAGTGATGATTTAAGATCTACCTATAGTCTTTAATTAGTCTCTGTGCGTCATTTGTTCCTTAGGCCCAGAAGACCTGTTCTCATCTGTTGACTAATTATTCAATGTGAAGTGTTTCATCAAAGACTAGACTAGTCAGGGTCCACATTTATAAAATAAAAGATAGAATTTGATAGAATGGCATTGATTCTCTGTCCTATCCAAAGATAGCTGACAAATTAAAAACGATAAAGCATAAGTTGAGACACATGACGTTTCATTTCTGGTTAGCAAGGGAGAGTAATACACGAGCCACAGGCAGGTCCATCAATCTCATCTGGCCCTAGATGAAACTCCATGTATAATAGCATGTTGTCTAGTTTTTGTTTCCTTTTGCTTTGCTTTGTAGCTTTCTCATAAAATTTATCATTACAATAAAATCAGAAAATGAAAAATGAAGTTAGAGAGGTGTTCTAAATTATGTGTGCTGAAAGAAACACAAACCACCACCCTAACAGCAACAACAAGCCCCCCAATAGATATTTTGCACACTACACAGAAAAAAAAATTCTTTTGCAAGTATGACAATCTAATAAATTCATTCTGGAGTCCTGCTTTCTCTTGAATATCATATTTATAGTCAGAGATATTTCTAAGCACATGGACAATACAGAAGTGGGGGCACAAAGTAAGCAAAAGCAAGCTTTGTAATTCCTAATCTCCAGGTTACCCAGAGAATCAACTAAAGGTGTCTCAGAGCAGCTTCATTTGCAGTTCCTTCTTATGGTGTGGACATCATTCCACATTCATAGGCTAGGAAGCAGAACAAAACACAAGTCCAATGGCTATAATAATATCTTATTGTTGGCTTCAGGCTCCAGTTCCCCAGTTCAGCACCAGAGCAGGTGCTGAAAGTAGACCAGTAATTCTATAATCAAGTCATGCCTGTATCCTTCTGGTGACTTAGGGCATGAGAGATGAGGATTGTGTAGGGTTTCATTGGAAAATTCAAGTCTCCGCTTGCTCAGTCAGCCATTTGGTTTATAGAGGTGGATAAATGGTAGATATGTGGCCTTTTCTTTTCTTGAGACATGAGCATGCCTGTGAGAAGAGAGAAGGCTGTCAGTTAGCAAGGTAAGATATCATTCTGCCAGTTTTCCAGGAGTAAAGGAGACGTTCCAGGTATGGACATACACACACACACACACAAAAAAAAAAAAAAAAAAAAAAAAAAAAAAAAAAAAAAAAAAAAAAAAAATCCTTCATCTTCATGTTTTAAAGCTTTAGAAAAGCTGATGTTGTGTATGCAGATACAGATACTCCCTAGAAACTAGGAAAAAGGGTATTGTCCTGTTCTTCTGTCAGATAGCATTACAACTTAGCCTAAGGTTTAAAAAGCTATGAACAGCAGATATCATTTAAGAGCTAACTTCCAAGTTAAACTTCTTAACTTGCCCAATTTCTGTTAGGGATTAAACTAACATGAAGCTCTAGACTGTGAGAACAAGCAACTGTAGTGTTTCTATTTCTCTCATGATCAAGAAGAGTTCAGCCTTATAATCATATTTAAGGTGTTGCCCTTGATCCACTATGTGCTTAACAGGATCACTGCACTCTAGATTTCAGATCAAGCAGCACCCAGACATGCTGTACTGCATGTCTATCATGACTAATAGTCTGCCCTGTTCAAATTCAAGACATGATCAGGCAATTCAAAAGCACTACCAAAAAAAAAAAGAAAAAAAAGGAAGACAATGAGAAACCTTCTGTAAAAGCAATATATTTAAATGTAATTCCCGAAGCAGTCCTTAAAGTATAAGCACCATAGCTTCATAACCAGTAATTGAAGAAAATCAAGGCAATGGAATCCAGTTTTATGAAGACCTAATTAGGATGGTCAGCAGGGTTGTTTGGCTTGCCTCTGGGATTTTTGAGTACTTTCTGCATTTATAAAAAATCCCATAATGAATATGAAATAGTGAAGAAGAAATTTTTTTAAGGAGAATGATTCATAGTTTTTTTATACCAAAAACTCTTTAAGGTGCTCAATACTAGAACCTCCAAAGCAGGTTTACTCTATATTTAGTATTTCTGTATGTCCTTGATAGATGATTTGCCCCTGACTATGCTGAAAAAAAATGGGTAATGTATGAAGGTGGGATTATTCCTTTTTTTATACTACACTCTTCTGTATTAATAGACCTTACTCATGATATTTACATTTTTTAGTGAATCTTTTAGTAAAACTCACATCCAATAAATTTTCAACATGGAATAGTTCTTCCAGCAGAAAAAACTGATTACTTTTCCTTGTGGTAGGAAGAGAAACAACTTCATAGGAATAGTGGCAGATTAACCTGGGTGATGGAAAGGGTTAGGTATTGGTTACAATAAACCTCAGCATGTTTTGTAGTTATATCTTGCTTATATATGCATATGTTGCATGGTGCTTTAAAAGCTTCTAAAGAGTTTAAAATAAAGAATGTTAGGGCTGAGTTTGAAATCTATTGCAGTGTCTTTATGACCTTTATGGTATCATTGCCTCAGAACATGCGAAAGGTGCAAAATGTACATGAGTCGGGCAGAACTACAAAACTCTCAGAAGTTACACCCTGAGGCATGTAACTCCAACACCACTCGACACAGAATAAGTGTAAAAAGAACCAGTTAACAGGAGACCTTATTAACTAATGTGAAGATTTTAAGAGCTACTGTGTGCAAATAACAACACTATAATTAGATTACTTGAAAATACACTTTAAAAAAAAGGTTTTGATATTAAAATATAGAGGAATTACTCTACCAGGGATACCTAATTGAAATTGCAGGAGGCTTAAACTGGTAGCTTTTCATTTCTCTTTCTGTTTGTCTCAGGAAAGCCAGCTATATACACTTATGTCAGTGTCAGTAGTGCTATCTTCAAGCTTTCAACATTCATGAGTCAGCCCAAAAGAAGTTTTATCATTCACTTAAAAATAATTAGCTTAAATAAAGGTGAGTGGCTCATCCGTTCTTTTCCATCTCTCCCTCTGTAAACTGCCTGGCTCATTTGTTTTCAGGAACTCTTTTTTAACTCTCGAGACCAGAAAGTTGTGCATATTTCAAACGAAAACTAGGAAGTCTCTCGGCACCCCGTCAAGCTTCAGGCACAGGAATCAGGGAGAAACAATATACACTGTAGCTTTTGTGATTAAAGCAGTTTCTATCTCAATTTCGACATGAGAGGAGTCTGAAAATCTCATGACTTTAAGTGGTCAGTTTGGTATCATGAATAAAGGTCCTTTGGCCCAACACTCCTTTTCCCCCTTTAAAAAAAAGTGTCAGGATGGTACCTGAGTTTTAGAAAGTCCTTCTGAAGTCACAGAGGAATATATTTCACTTAGAACATCTGTAGTTACTTTGACTTAGTTTTGATGTAGAAATAGGGAATTATGGTGGATTTTGTGAACGTTCCTCCATCTCTTACTCTTATCCACTTTTTTGTAAATATATTCAAGAACAGTTAGTAAATTCAGTTCAGCCTAGACATCACAGAAATTATGAATTCAATAATTAGCCAGATGATTCAAGAAATAAAAGCCCAAAGACTCACTTCTGTTAGCTAGTAAAAAAGGTTTCTAAAGGTCTGGAATGAGATTATTTGAGGAGAATATATTTGAATAAATGTGTCCTATCATTAGTAATTAAAGAAAGGTTTCTATCCCTTATCCTTATTATTAAACAAAATAAAAATAAAAATGAAATTGCAGAGGTAGCATCTGGGGTTTCTATTCTTGCTGGGTTTTACTATTTACCTGTGAACAGTACTATTTACCTGTGAACCTTCATCAAATGGACTTTGTTAGGAGTTTTCCTTCATCATAGGCTTGCTATTGAATGGGGCAACTCAGCAGACACAGATAAGGTTCTCCATGCCCTGGATTTTGTTAACACAATTTGTTCCAGGAAGAGGAGCAGAAAAGCTTTCAGCAATACAGAACAGAGAAGATTTAGATGCACCTTGGGTAATCCCTATGGGACAGTCTGAGTGTGCTGAGAGGTCTGGTTACGGACACCATGAGGATACTCTTACTATTTTTAAAAGATTGTTGAGATCAGGAAATGTCCCAATGGCCAAAGAGAGCAGATGTTCTCCCTTCATAAAAAGACCCAAAATGTAATCAAAGGAAATCCTGTCCAGTCAACATCACCTCAGGCCTAACAAGCCCTCTTGGAAGCCACTTCTGGATTCATGAAGTAGAGGAAGGTGATTGGGACTATCTAGCAGTAATTGAAGCAGATGAACCACACCTGACCAACCTGATGACTGTCTTGTTTGATTAAATTACTAGATCTGTGAATTACTGTAAGGCAGCAGATATTGGTCACTTTGGTTTTAGCGCGACATGAGACACAGTACCTAACTCAGGACATTATGGTCTGGATGAGTGAATTACAGATTACAGCTGGATTATAAACCTGTACAGAGAGCAGTTTGTGGCTGGTACTCTACCTGCAGGCTGATTATGGATGAAGCATGTAGGGTCTGTATTGATCAATGACCTGGAGGAAGATTCAAGTGCACCCTTGCAAAATTTGCAGCTTACACCAAAGTGGTGCAGTCAATGTGCCCAAGGGCAGAGTTGTCCTCCAGAAGGACCTAGAAAGGCTGGAGGAATAGGCCAATAAGAAACTGGTAAAGGGTAAATAGAAGGTCCTGCACCTTGAACAGATTAACCCTCGATAACAATATGTGCTGGGGGCTGGACAGCTGGGGAGTGGGTCTGCTGAACAGAGTCTGTGGGTGCTGGCTCACACTGGGCTAAAGAGGACCCAGAGGTGTCCCCTGACAGCAAGGCAGGCTCTCGGCATCCTGGGCTGTGGTCATCAGAGGATGTCAAGGGTATCACTGAACGTGATTATTTACTTGACACTTGTTAGGCCATACAGAATGCTGTATCCAGGTTTGAGTACCAGAAAAAGTTGTTGATAAAGTGAAGTAACAGAGCAGGTTGCCTGGTGAGGCTCTGAAATCTTCACCTTTAGAGGTTTATGAGGACTGGACTGGAGAAAATGCTAAGCAACCCAGTGTGGCTTTCCAGCTGACCTTGTTTTCTGTGGAAGATTGGAGTCTCTGACTCTTTGAAGTTCCTTCCAACCATAATGAATTTATGGTTGCTATTAAATTTACTTTCCAACCAACATCAAGCACAATTTCCTAGGTCAATGACAATGTTAGTTTGGCTGAACAAAATATGGCAAAACTAGAGAATGAATATATCAAAGATAATTAAAATCTAGTGCATACTCTAAATCTTGATCCCTTAAAATTCAAATGCTTCATATTAAAAAACCCACTGGTTTTGATCTTCAGATAAAAAAGTGGGTTTGTATCAATCATTCAAATATAAATATTTTGTCCAAAATTACAATAAAACCTTTATGTGTCTCAAAGCAAGTTTTACCACCTTTATGAAAATTAATTTTTTTAAAATTTGCTAATGAACTAAAAAAAACAATTACTTACACATATTTCCTGAAGAAACATTTGTTTCAGGCTGTAACTTGGTTTATGTTTTCATTCTTCCAAGAGATTGTAATGGGGTTTATTTTCTATATTGCAGGGAAGTGACACTGTACTGAAAATTGTGTAAGTTAGAAGGGAAAGCCAAAGTATCACCAAAATACCTTATTTCCTTCTTCCTCCTCTGCTACTGTGATAGGTTTGTGTGCGTGGGTGGGTGCATATTTAAACAAACAAACAGGAGTGTTTTCTTATTTCTTCCTCTGTCCTTTGTCAGCATGCTAACTGAGCTATGTCAATACCTTCACTTTGAAAAATCAAATGCAGATAGATTACTTTGAGCTCAAAGTATAATTCCTGTTCCTAGCTCCAGTAATTTAAACCGGAAGTTTCCAGACTGATGCTTCTACAGGAAAGGACAAATCCTGTCTCTTCATGTTAAACAAAAAGTAATCCTAAAGGTAAGTCAGTCTCAAGAAGCTGATCTCAAGAAACAGTGGTCTGAGAAGTTAATATACAAGCTAGGATTTGAGAGTCTGATGAATGGGAGGAGAAGCAGGACAGAAATCAAAAATTCTATTTTTCTGGAAAAAAATGTAGTGGAAAAGGAACTGTGACAAGATGGATGACAGAATGGAGTCTTCCATCTCGTTTATCCAAATGTCTAGAAAATTTCAATCACAATCATATTCAGGATGTGTGCCTCTCTCCCAAAGCAGCTCATTTTTCCAGGAAAATAAGCACAAAGAAATCATCACAGTGGAACAATTTTATGCTCTCATACAGGAAGTCCAGTGAGGTCTTTGCACAAATTCCCCTGAGTAATATCAGTCAAGAAAGGAGAATGATGATCACTTAAGAGTAATAATTCTGATGTACCATCTGGAAAAGAAAATTTTGAAAAAAGGAGAAAAATTACCATTCTTTTCACAATAGTTTAAATACAAACTCAACTCTTTCAAAAAGTATATTCACTTTTAACTTCCATGAGGCTCATGCCTATTCCCAGATATATTTCCTTTACCCCTAAGACACTTTACCTGAATCAAGGACAAAAGACTTTTTTTACAAGTGAAAACTAAAGGAACAACCTCTGCAGCAACATCAGCAAGAAACTTAAATGCACATTCAAAGAACAAGTTAAAACTCTAATTGTGAAATTCATGAAGTGGCAACTTTGAGATGCAGATCAATCAAAGGCAGGATTGATACAAGGGCAGGTATAGATTCCTCCATCTTCATTCACTGGACAGTATGTATATATGGCATTTTGCTGCAATTGCTTCTAAGCCCAGGACCCTTATGATTCATTGGCAGAAGCTACACTGTGTCAGCTGAAATGGAGTCTTTCTCTGCAGGTAGTCTCTGTATCATGTTCCGCTTAGCAGAAATCTCTCCATGCATATCTGACAGGTTATTTTGCAACCATATCCTTCAAAAAAATTAAAAAGAAAAACTCATATTTCTTACTAAGACAGCCACACTATTTTCTGGAATACATAAAAGAGTTATTAGAATGCTAATAAGTTCTAACGTATTAGCAGCATCTCAAAATACCTCTGTGTAGATTGATCCTTCATTGCTTTCTTCTGACTTGTCTGGAAGGCCAAGTGTGTTTCCTGCCTCTGGTAGCATTGTTGAAGGAAGAATTGGGAGAAATTAAGGCTAGCTTTCTAAAACTGCATACAGCAAGCACACCCAGCTTGTATGTTTAACCCTGTAACTCAGAATAGCAAGCACACAGGTGAGAGACTAAATGAGATTAAGAGACGGCAGCATCAGCTAACCTATTGTAGTGTTGGTGGCAGGCGAAGAGGCAGGGGAATCTGTGCTGTAGCAGCCAAGCACATCTCCAGTGTTGTCTGCTAGGTACGCAGATAGCTCAGATTGCAAGGTGGAGGGAGGTGTTCTTTGTCAGGGTCCTCTTTTAGAGGTATATGAGTTGTGAAGGAATGGATGCTGAAGAAAAGGAGCACGGACAAACATGCAAATAAGTACTCCTCATATGTCTCCCCTCTGATCTCTTCTGTTGTCTTACTTTGGAGTCATCACCAACTTCTGTATTTTCATATGGCAAAATCAGAAGCACAGTCAACCTGGCTTGACGTTAATGGATCACTTACTGTGAGCATCACAGGCAGCTGTAAGGAGTATATATTTTGACTTATTATTCAAATCTTAACCTAGCTTTCATAGTGCCATAGTGATAATATTCTACGAAAGTGTTAGAAGTTATAAGAAGTAAGTAAAATTTATGAAGCATGAATACAGGATTGTTTTTGTAACTTTCATTTTTTCCATCCAACAGTAAATGGCTACTCATTTGGAAGTGTCAGAGATAACTAACAATAGGTACTTATTTAAGCATCTTCTCATTTTGCACATGTGCAGAGCAATGATTGGTATTTAGTATTTATGAGTCTTGGGATCTCTTACTGTGTTAATGTAGTTGTAGTTCTCATAAATTTGTATCTTTAATACTTAGAACATTTGTATGTTTTGGTGAACACAGTGGTAATGTAATGTGGAAGGCAGTACAGTCCCATTGCTTTATCCTTGAATGAGTGCTGTGGTTCTTGTGTGGCCTTCAGGAAACCATCCCTCTTCCTCTGTGTTTGGTTGTCTGTTTTTGCAGTGGTCCCTGGAAGAGAGGTGCCACATATTATCTGTGTATTTCTCATTGTTCTGAGAATATCCTCAGATGCCTTACCCACATCTTTAGAGCAGCTGCTTGAAAACTGCACTTCCCTTTCATCAGACCCTGTCACTCTTTTATACCGGACACAACGTGATAGGAGATGATAACTGGCTAATAGGGTATAACTACTGTCCAAAGATTACAGTTTATGACTTCTAGTTTTACTTTGGATCCAGGCATTATCTTGGCAATTTACACATAGATATCTGTTTGCACTTCTCAAGGACTCTCAAAAGCTATGATGGTTGTGGCTGCAACTTGGCTGTCCTGTAAAGACACATAAGGAAACATTTTTTCCCACTGAAAATATATGAAGGTTGTTCCCTTCCTGTTCTGAGAGTGGTGCATGTGACTGAAAGAGGAATAACAGGAGATGAGAATCTAAGATTGCTTTTTATTTCATGTAAGTCAATTCCCTGAATGTTGTCCTTGCAATCTCCCAAGGGTGTCCCTAAGGGTTCAGACTCCTCTTTAAAGGTGGATAATGTTGCCAAGGAACTTAGACATTGCTGATAAATGATTCTACATAAGGGAGAATCATTGATTTATTGTCTGCGGTGTGAGATTGAAATTTGTAAAAATGGAGTACCTATGGACTTTTACAGACTGTTATTTGTAGCTGTAGTTTTCTCTTGGCCACTTCTTCTAAAAGAGAACAGCTGATGATGTGGAGAGAAAAGGAAGCGATAATGTAGCTTGGAAATTTTTAAGTACTGAGGAGCTGGAAACTGGTGAGACATCCTCAGTCACTTGACCTTCAAGAGAGCAATGGAGGTGTTTGTCACATAAAATAAAAGCTCTTTGGGAGAGTTCCAGAAGGGAGATGAGTGGGTCAATTTACTGCTTGGCTCCTGTCTGTCTCTGCTGTTTCTTCATTCTCCAGAGCTCCTAATGACACTAGCCAGGCTCAGAGAGAAAAGGGTCTCTCTCTCTTGTCTGAAATTGCATATCTAATTCAATGTTAGCCCATTAGATCTGAATTCTGCCTTGGTGATAGCCATTTTATAATCCTCTAATCAAAAATGAGGAAAAAACCCACAATAAGCATACAGTTATTTCCATTGAGCCAGAAAGTGATATTGCCATCATTTATCTTCATGGTTATGTCTCATTAGGAAAGTTTTATGTTTCTATGCTTTTCTTTCTCTTTACTTTTTATTCTATATTGGTGCATGAAGAGAGATAAAGGGGCACCTTATAAAAAATAGATAGTTTGTAGACAATCAGAATCTCATCTATTACAAATATTTCCCCCCAAAAATAGAATTTAGTTTTAAAGTATTAAAGATAATCAAAATATATTGCAAGTATGTCTGAAACTGGACTGCTTACAATCAACATTTTAATTCTCAAATTGCAGATTAGTGTTTGCAACATGGTCATTGGGACTTATTCAAAAACATTGACTTAAATCCTTAAGACATTTACAATATTTTGGAAAATTAATACATTGTTGTCTTTTAACTCCTTCTAGCAACTAAGTACCCTGGAGCCACTTGCTCACCATTCTTCTGTGGAAAGGAGAATCAACCCGGCGTCTGAGATAAAAAGTTTAAAAATTGAAACAAAGTAAAATGCAACAATTATACCAATAGTTATATTGGTATGATAACAATAATAATAATTGTAAAGAAAAAGAGTAAGAAACAGTAATTAAACCCAAGAAAATAAAATTGATACACAATATAATTGGTCACGGCCTACTGATCAATGCCCAGCTTGTCCCCCAGTAGAAACTGGCATCTCCCAATCAAGCTTCCCCAGTTTGTATACTGGCCACAATAATCTATGGTGTGGAATATCATACCATTTTGTCCTCTTAAGGTCATTCTCCTGGCCATGGTCCCTCAATGTTTCTTTATTCAGCTCTTCCCTAGCAGAAACTGAAAAGTTCTGGACTTAGGGTAAACCACTGCTAAAACATCAGTCTGTTACCAGTATTATGCTCATACTGAATCCAAAGCACAGCACTTTATCAGCTATGAAGAAGAAAATAACCTCTATACCACAGGAAACCAGAACATACACTAAGGAATTTTGCCATCCACAAGTAATTTGCAAACAGAAATATGGATGACATCCATCAAATCAGTTATCATCACTCATACACTCCTAATAACAGTCATGATAATATGATAATATGTTTTCAAGTGTGTTCATGTTTTGGAAGAGGATTCTTCTACATTTAGCTTTTTCTTCAAAACAATTGTCAGTAGTAATGATATTATTGCAAGGAGCTAAAAATATTTCTGTGCTTTTTAGAGAAATATAAGGAAAAGATTTTTGGAGAATGCATTTCACAAGAGTAGAACATAAAAAGCATAGACAAGGGAAGGATCTTGGACTGACTTCCATTATTGCATAACTAAGTGAATGCACCTTACTTTAAAACAAATGGAAATATAGAATGGAACATCAGTAATGCCTGTCCTCACAAATTCTTCTCCTGACCACTAAAGCATGTTAGTGCACATTCTCGGTTCACAAACACTTTCCCATAGGTGTTTTTTTGGTGTGGTTCCACAGAGACAGTTTACGATGTCAGGACACGCATGCTTGTCCTGCATATGCCTTGTAGACATATCTGTCCAGAAAAAATATCCTTTTCACCTAGAATTCTGTGAAGTGTCCTTAGCTCTCATAAAACTAATTTCCCAACAAGGTAATTACTGGAGTTGGAATTTCTCTAGACAGTAATTGTATCAATGCACATGAAGGAATAAGAGTTTTACTGGAGAAAGGGCAGAATAAAGAGAAAAGGAAGCTGAAGCATGTAATTAAAAAAAAAATCAGCTATGGATTATTCTTACTTTTTTTTTTATGTAGCATCACACCAGGTGGTAACCAATGCCACAAAAATACTGCATATTCCTGGTCTCCTACTAAGATTAGATATTCCTAGTTTCAAAAAAGCTAAATGAAACTGAGTAAAGCACTGCATTTCAGTTGCTGCAGCTCTCCAGTAATGAGTATCTGGTGTTACCTACTCAGCTATACAGCTTGTCCAGCCTAAAAGTTTGTAGTGTGATTTGTGCACTTGCCAAAATACTGAGCAAGCTTAACAGGTATGCTCTGGTTACCTTGCAGCACAAAGGAAGCATAATACTTGCCTACTTAGTATTTGCCAATCCCTTTTTAAACACCTTGCATTATCAGATCAGTGTAGATGCAAATTTAATTGAAAAGGAGCACCTAATGGGCCAGTGAAGTGTGCAGACAGAATTCTTGCATTTCTGACAGCAAAACTAGGTGGAGATAACACATTTGGCACCCTAGGGAGCATGCACATTGATTCTATTGAAGAGGAATGAGCTCTGTCTGCTGTTCTTCAGCATCTCTGACACATCAGCATGCTCTGCTGCAGGACCACGAAGAACCTGACACCTGCTGGGGAATGCCAGTGTTCATGTTTTTCTACAGAAACACTCATGTGTTGCATGGCAGGGGCTCAGGGGTGCCAGCCTGGACCAATTAGTTCTATGCCTCTGACTGAACTCTTAAATTCCTAGAAATCATAGAGGAAAGCAGTGAATTGGTAGCAATATTGTGGACAGAGCAAAGCCCCAGACACTAAGCAAAAGCTGGATTCACATGTAGTTTATAATTTATCTTGCTTATTTCCATGTGGTATCAAAGGTGGTATCCAGATAGTTTTAATAGATAATAAAGGAAATGGCCTAAGTGTACCAGAACCTGATATATTGTAAAGCAAATTGCCTTACTACTCATTATATTTGCATCCTTTGTTAACTTCTTCCATGCAGTGCTGGAAAATTTATTTGCAATGAGAAAGGCAATTTTACTATAATCAAAATAACCTACTTGTCCAATTTGATGCCCAAAGCAATTGGGAAGAAAGCCTAAAAACTTTATTATTTCCTCGATTCATTTGAATAAAGTCAAAAAGCATTATTTTAATGAAGTGGAAATATGCTTTCTGACTTGGGGTTTGATTTGAATATTGTAGGGAAATGTGTGGCTTAAGTAGGTATGCTGGATTAAATGTTAAGTGCATTACCATATTTTACATAAGGATATAGAGAGCAGCTTGAAAGACTTGACAGGACAATTTTCTATTGTTTAAAGCACTCAAAATCAAAATGCTTCACAAAGTTGTGTTGATGCCACCAAGAATTTTTTTCAGAAAATTTACAATGATTTTGTGGGGTTTCATTTTTGCATATCTGCATTGAGGCATTTGACAGTCTTCATTTAGAAATCATGCATCTGATTCTTATTATTTTTGCGTCCTTAATATTTCTTAAACTGTGTTAAAAATAAAACATCCAGAGTGAGTGAACATTTTATTATGAGTTTTTTCAGGTTCTGTTCAGAATAAAAATACACTCATATTAGCACCTTTTTTTATATATTTTACCCTGTTCTATTTTCTGTCTCACTGAATAAAAATAGCTGATATTATTGAAATGAAAATAATTCATCATTGCTAAATTAAGGATTTTAATTAAAATAAATGTCCCATTTAAGTTTTCAGAAAGTGTTTCCCTTTGCAAGAAGGTTTTTTGTTTTGGTCTTTTATGGGTTTATTTTTTAATCTGTGATCATAATATCTTCCTATTTTCTATGTCCAGATTTTCTGTGAAAAGAGAATTCAGTTTTTTGACCAGCATAGTAACTGCTGGTAGTATATGGTCATATGCTTTGCAGATACATAAAAATAGCATTTTTCATTTGTTACCATTGTATTTATTGTTTTGTCCCAAATAACATGTTGTCATGTCAACATCCTGTCAGGTCCAATGACAACTGGGTGCAGCATAACACTCAATACATGAGGACAAGGTGTAGAAAAAGTGATTAAAATCTGCCTTATTCTGTTTTGAGGCAGCTACCCACTCACTGTTATTTCTGGTAACAAATGTCAGAAGTGCTTACCGCCCAGCAGGCTCAGAGATTGGTGGGTGCTCCTTATTCTCTGTGACTGAAACTAATTTGGGATCATTGTCTGTTTTCACAGTCCTCCTTTCATTTCAGAAGGACAACACAAAATGCCTGCGTTCAGTGGGTGCCTCCTTCTCTGGAGTTCAGGTGGTGGGACCAGGCTGTGCTGGGGGAGTTGCCCATGCACCCTGCCACAAGGAAGTCTGCTGGACAAACATGAGTGACTTGGGAAGAAATCTTTCTGGGATATCTTTGAACAGTGCTTGCCTTCCTTCACTTTATATAGAAAGCTCACGCTTCCCCATACACCCTGAACACTAAAGCAAACTTGTTTTGCTACTTAAGACATTCCAACCTCTCAAGCCTCTGTTAAAGTCACAAATTTTCTTCGTTCTCTGACCTGGTCTGCAATATTTGCCATGGTTTGTCTTGCTTTCAGGGTGCATTTAAATAATTGCCTAGTCAGAGTAAACTATTCTAATCTTATATCAGTATTATTTTGGCCCATATAATTCATTCAAAGGAAAAGGGCTCCCTCATCCCTAGTTCCTAGGAAACCTTTTCTGGTAATTCATATTGACAGCAGTGAGTTGTGACATTTATCGGTGAGGTGAAGCTGACCAGCTGCAGGGCCCCTGACTGATTTACTCAGCCAACAAGCTGCTCATGATTTCAGCCAAGTATTGAATTTTCTTTCCCTTCCTTCCCCTCTAGTTAGAAAGAAAATACAGAGGCATGTTTTATAGCTACATTTTTATTTTTACCAGTCATACTGAAAGCTAAAATATGGACCACCAACTATATATTCCCTGTAAAATTTAATTTCTTAATGCAAAAGGATTTTAATATGTTTCAAGGAAAAAAATTTGCATTGAATCTAAACTGAAAGTTGAAATATAAGATAAACAAGCAGATTTGATCTAACGTTATTGGAATCACTTACTTCAATAGCAATGAGCTTCACTATCATTAACAACCTGCCTGGAATCAAATTACCTTTGTGATGAAAAAACTAAAAATTCAAATTTAGCTCTTTTTCACTCAAGTTCAAAAGCAAAAGCAAAATGTTCTGCAAGTATTGTAGGATTTTGTGGTTTTAAGGCTTAGATACCAACAGAAGTCAAGAATAGAGAATTTCTGTATTTCTCTAGTTTCTCCCACTTTTCAAGTCCCTTCTTTTTGGCCTAACGTGCCTCAGCCACAATCGAACTTAAGCAAAGCATGAGTATTTCTAGAACTGACATTTTCAAGCACCAGTGAATTACTGAATCACTCATTCTTGGCGCTGATACATTATATCCATAATTGTTCTGCTTGAGGAGGTGACATTTCCAGAAATGGCAGTTCAGCGTGACAAAGGACACAACACTGCTGGGAAGATAAGTGAAAGGTGACAAGACCATGCAGCTGCCAAGGAATAGGCGCTCTTCGGTACATCAGCACTAGATGTAACCAAGTTCAAGTGTTGTAGTCTTGATGGAGATTCAAGTCAACCTTCACTGCTAATGCTCTCATCTGATTTCTGTGATGTGGACTGCATGGAATTAACACAAAGGCCGGTACTGAAGCCTTTAAACCTGATGAAAGGCATCCAGAGTGACTGCTGAGAAGAGCATAGAGAACAGGTGGGTAAAACAGGTGAGAAAAAGGGGAGGGCAAAGGGGCTCAGAACACAACAGTCAGAAGGGGGCTTCTGATGAATCAGAAAAATAAGTTGTCACCATTATGACAAGAAATGTGGGACAGATAAAATGGCCACTGGCACAAATGCTCACACTTTGTGATGACTGCAACCGAAATATAATTTACTGGAACTTCAATGTTTGTGCTAAAACTATTAAACCAGTTATTGCACTAGGGATTACCACACTCAAACTAATCCCAAAAGTTAATCCATAGATATCAAGCATGTGCAACTCCATATGTTGCACTTGCCATCCTGATTGTTATATAAACCTGTAGAAACTAAAAGACATATGTACCTACACCCAGCCATTCTTTCCTGTGTAAAGACATTATGTATTATGATGCTCATATATACGACACAGCTATGTTTGAAGAATGTGTGTATTTCTACAGATGTAGTTGGGAAAAGAGCACATTTTCAATCTGTCCTTAGAGCAAGTCCTTTAACAAGAAAATATACTAAGTTGGCTGTTTGAAGTTCTGTGGCTTCTTCAAATGTAGCTGTGAAAAACGCCTTTTGTCATTCCTCCCCAGTGCATTATGTTGTGACAAGGCAGTCATGTTACATAATGTGATGGGGCTGATACCGAATAGCATGTGAAAGATTTGATCTCTTTCCCTTTCAGTACGAGAATCCTGAGCTGTGAGTGGCTGGTCTTTGGAGGGTCTTTTTTCTCTTTAAAGACAAAGAACAAAGGAACACTGTTTGAAAGCCCTTTTATAAGAGCTGCCATTAAAAATTTTGTTAATATTTTCTTTACATCTATTAGCTAAAAACCACCTTCATCTTTAAAATACGCACGTTTTGGCTCCCTCTTTCCACTGTCTTATCAAGAGCAGATTTTTATTAAGGCCTACAAAACAGGCTTTGAGAAACTTAAGCATGTAATCCTGTACAGCTCAAGGCAACACATGGTGAGGTGCATTCTGCACTGTCAGTGACCCACTGGCTTGACCCATTTACTTCTCAGTGCTGACAGCAGCAGGGGAGAAGGAGGAAGGAGGGCACTGAGATGTCACTAGGAGAGGGAGGGACCAGCAGGGACGTAGGAGGCTGAAAAGCAGGAGTTCTTTCCCTCTCCCACAATGTATTTTTAAACTGTTGCTGTTTTGGAGTCCCTGAATCCAGTGTGTTGAGGAAGTTGCATCTTTTCAGAAATATACTGAGGAATTATTTCCCCTGCTACAGATTAAACCACCACAATGTAATCCAGAAACAGTGTAATCCTACTGCTCTTAATAGAGTTATCCCAGAGATAGCACTGGCCCATCAGTGTAATTGCTGTGGGTTAAGTGGCCTCAGAAACCAGGTTAACTGGAGTTTTTGTGTGTAACAGTTTTTTGCAAAGAGTTTGAAAAATCAAACGGTCTAGTCCTTCATTTAAAGACTTCCAACCAATAAACCCAACACTTCTGTCTTTCTGAAAAATGAATCTTCACTGCATTTTACTGACCTGCCTGAAACTGTTTTTATACTCAGAGGTCAGCAGAAGCAGCTGTGAGAATACTGTAGAAGAAGAAGGAAAACAGTGGAAATTAAAAAATATAAGGCAAAAAATCATGAAACTTGACATTCATATCATATTTATATTTAATAAGTTTATAAACAATGTTCTCTTCGTGAGTGAGATTGTACAGTACAGTGATAGTACTTAAATAACTCTCCCTGGAACTTAACTACCATAATCCAAACCATGACAATGCCTTTGATTACATGCTGATACCATCAGTGACACACATTTTTAGTCACAAACTTCAACATGAGCAAATAGCAAACATAGTTTTTTAAAAGTACTCATCAGAGGAAAAAATGAAATAACTGCAAACACTCAATTTAATGTCAAATATGTCAGTATGTCAACTTTCTAACAGGATTGTTTCTAAAATGAGAGATTATGTACTGACAAGTTAATAGATATGTGCTTTCATTATTACATTTTCCACAATTCTAGAAAGTGAGGTCATGTTTATTTTTCCTATCACCAGACTACAGGATGATAGCAAGGCCCTAAAACACACTGTTGTAGGAAGGCTGGGATTATTTTCCTGGAGCAATCCAAGATCCCTTCTAGAGCTATGTCCTGCTCGTGATAAAACTTAAGAGTTTATGGATCACAAGACTGTTAAGAGACATCATGGTCTACATTTTCAAGTGTTTTAGTGAGACAATCTTAATAAATTCTAATTGTTCTAGGGAAGAGGTCTTTATAATATACCGTTAAAATCTGATTTTACAATTATTAGAGAGATGTCTTTGCTTGAATTAAGGTGCAAACAAGACTGCATGCTGAAGTCAATAGTATGGATTTTATTTAACAATTAATGTGTGTGTGAGAGAGAGAGAGAGATAGAAAGAAGTAGAAAAAGAAAAAGAGAGCAGGGAAAGAAATAGAGTCAGAGAGACAGATTAAGAGAAAAGATTCCACCACCCTTGGATGCAGACAGCATCCTGTCAGTTCTCTTCTTCTGGACTTCTCAGTGGCAGGGGTCCCAAGGTCAATCAAAGCTTCTCGTCATTTATACATTTTAGCAAACAAAATTAGCCAATGCTCATTGGCTAATACTTCTCCTATTGTTTCAATGATTCCCTCACTTCCATTGTTAATCAGTCCCATGCTCAGTCTTCCTCCTCTTTTGAGATGGGTCTCACATTTTGAGTCAGTGGCCAAGTCACTAGCCCCCTGCCAGTCCCAGACAGGGCTAATTTTCAGCATAGCTACTGAATTGCCTTTCCTCGTAGGTACATTGTTCTCCTCCAGTCTTGTTTAATTGTCCTTAAACCTAAGATAATTGGTCAGATAATTTATCTTATCTCAAGTCAGGTGGCTTAACATCCAAATTCTAGGAATCCAGGAGGCATATTCAGGCAGGGGGTAGAGGGAGCAGATCAGCAGTTGCTTCTTTGCACTGTTTGCTACAGTGGGCAAAGTCCTTCTTTGGTTTTCACAGCATTTGAGGAAATTAAATCTCTTACACATGTGCTAACAATTCTTCAGATTTTCAACAGTATTTTTGCATAGTGCAATGGTTATTTTATTGCTCAGCTGTGATACCCCACAGGTATATTCCTGCCTATACCTTACTCCTATCTCAGTTTACTGGTGATTCAAATAATGATGAATGCATATGTCTGCTTTAAATATAAGCCATCCAAAGAAATGTAAGCCTCTACTCTCTTTTAGTATTCTGCATGGAAATGGCACATTTAGCCCTCTGGTACAACTCTTTTCAAAATGTGTTCAGCATTACATAACTCTTACTCCTGAACTGAAGACTAGGAGCCAGTATTGGTCCTGTCTCCATGGCTTTCCAGTCTTTTGAGGATTTGGTCTATTTGTCAAGGCTGTAGGGATCAATTAGTCATTCATTGCCCAAGTAATATAAAGTACCTGAACACTGAAATCAAACCGAGAAGTAATAGTTATCACAACATACAAGCATTATCTACATAGCCTAGAAACAGAAAGAGTGTAGGTTTATAAGTCGTGTTGGTCAAATATGTAAATGTTGTAAAATCATGCATATTCTCCTCATTCAGGAATTAGAGAACTTCCCCTTTTGGACAATGACAAATTAAAAGCTACTTCTTGTGAAGAGAAACTAGAAAGCACTGAAATTGTTTGTAGATTCAAATGATCTGCAGGATCAAACAGGCTTGAGTTTCCTTAATCTCTTTGGTTGAAGATTAACTGAAGGCCAATTGTGTACCTATTTGGAAGCTGTGTATTTATTCAGAATATTAACTTAGTCTTAAGAAATGAAGAATAAAGAGTGCCTTCACTGAATGATAATAAAACTCAGCTGTTCAATATTCATATCACTTAACAAAATTAGAATTATATAGCAGAGCCTTGACTGATTGTGTAGTGAATGACTTACATGGCCAAAATGGAGTTCCAAAGCAGGACACTGGAGAGGATGACTGAGTTTAGAATGTAAATATTACAAAGAGAAACAATTACATTGTAGTGTCTCCCAGACATTATAATTTATTACTTTGATTCAATTAAAATAATTTCAGGGCATTCTAAGTGCAAAGTATAACACTCAAAGCCAGTAAAGCTATGAAAATTGGCTTCACAGATGGCTGGTTTGTTCTATAAGAAAAGTGAAGGTCTGCAGAAAACTTTCAAAATATACTCCTGATAAATCAAAATTTGAAGAGTTGATAACAAGGTGAAGAGGACGATCATACAAATTAGTTCCAGGAAAGCAATCACTCATTAAAACCACTTGTTTTTTCTTACAGACTCAACAAATTGGTTCCTCTGCAAAAAGCATATTTTGAAACTGTTTTCTGGGGATGGAGTCATCCATGGCTTCCTGTCCAATATATCTCAAACACATTTGAGATACTAAAGACCAGATTCTGGCCACATATTTACGCATACAACAAAGTAAATAAAGATGAGGCCTCAGAGATTACAATTTATTTTGGAGATGGAACAAATACTCTGCTGAAAACTTTGCAGAGGTAAACTTACATCATGATAGAATTTCTATTATCCCTTTCTTCCTAGTTTGCTACATTTCTTTTTGCTTACCTTCCCATCTATAAGAGATCCACACTAGAATTACCATCTTAGTTTTTGTTATTGTTCTTTGAGACTTTCCAGAATGATTATCAGTAACCAAAGACAAACTATAGTTGCAAGGTTTGTACCATCAGTGTTTAAATATTCAGGTTGCATAAAGAAAACAGTCCTAGGTCCGAAAATGTACGGTTCACATTGCTATAGAAGACATCCCATGCATGACACGTACCTGCCATGATGGCAGAAGAGCACCATGTCACTCAGTTGCTCACACCTCACTTTAACTATTGAATCAGGTGCAAGGCAGGTTGCCATTTATAGTGTTTAATATGTTTCCTGTAAATGTGCAGGAAATGTTTGTTTGAAGTTCTGAAGGAAGCAGTATTGATGTTCACAGAGATGCAACAAACTACTTGATGAAAGAAATCATTTTCAAGAAAGAGTCCTATGGGAGAAACAGAGCCTGTTTATTTACACAAAGATCAAAGCAAATTTCATATGAATTGATGCTAAATATTTAGTACTTGAGTGACTAGTAAAGAACACTCTAAACTTCTAAAGAAAAGAATAAAACTGGGAGACAAATCCTGATATATAAGTATATACATAGGCTCTGTCTGCAAAATCTTTTTTTTATTATTTTCATTACAGTAGTGTCTAGGGTCCAGCTTGAGATCAGACCTACTCTGTTATACTGTATGTAAATGCTTAGGAAAATACAGTCTTTTTTCTGACAAGATTACCATGAAAACAGGCAAAGTTCAGGAAGAAGGACAGATTCTGATTCAATTTGTGTGAATTTCCCTTATAACTTCAAAAAGATGCACATTAAATAAAATATATTAAATAAAATTGTCTATAAATTACCCCAACCAATGGAAATTGCTTAATGTGCATTTCAGGAAAACCAAATACAAACAAAACACCCCATTACACTAACTGCTCCAGATGAAAACTTTCTGTAGGTTTTCTATCTATATTCTCATTTGCTTCTTAATCCAAATCAAGTTTAATTATAAAAATCAAAATCAAAGCTGAGTTTTCCTTACAGAATTACAGAGGATATTCACAGACTGCTCAAGCACAAAAAATAGGAATTATATGAAATGTATTAAAATTATATAAAAACGAGTAGTGCAGGAATAGTGCCATCCACCAAAGAAAACCATCTCTGTGGTTGCCGGCAGCCTGAACCTCATCCAAAATAGCTGCCTCTAGCTGGCAGAAATCTCAGTCTCCCTCCTTAAAGGTGAACCCTGAGGTATCAGGAGGGAGACTTCCAAAACTGATAAATACATTTGAGTGCCAGAATTTCTGCAGCTAGGGAGGGAGCAGGCTGCAAAATAGGTCAGTGGCATGTATTTCTCATAGTTCATCACCTTCTTTCCAGCCTCTAGCTGCAGATCCCTAACCCTGCAAGACCTTCCTCTAGAAATCAGCACAGTACTAACGCACATCTGTGACTCTGGGACCATGGTTAATCTGGAGCTAAATTCACACTTCCTCAAATCAGAAAAGCTTTGTCCTCCTATGTGTAATGTACTACTTTCCACTGTATGGTCTTGAATAGTCCTTATTCTTGCAATACTTTTCCCAATAGCACACTAAGTGTGCCTTTACCATCTGTCACATGTGGTTTGTTCTCTCTCTTGTTCATTATCCTACCAATATAAAATAACATATTAAGAGTAGTAAGAGTAGGGTTGTTTGCTGGAAGGAGTAAATAAAGTGAAAAATTGACGACAACCTGTAACAGACATTTATGAAAAAATCTTATTTGTTTTCTATTCCTTCACATATTTAAAGTAGATTCTTCAAGCTACAGTCATTGGTATGGTATTTATTGCTCTTTCTTTCTCCTCAAAGAGGAATGATGTTACTTTAAACTTAAATAGTGAAGATTTTTCTCTCTGTGTGAGTCTTATGAGAAACACGCTACAGTACAAACTAGATTATCTCAAACAAAAAAAAAAAAGGCCCATTGTTTTAAATTCTTAACAAGGGAAAACAGTAAAAATTGAAAAGAAATCCCATTGCGTACTAAGCCTTGTGGACAATTTCAAACACTGAACTGTATTGAGCTCAGGAGAATTGACTCCCTTCTTTTCAGTGCCTAATTGAGGTCATGTGCTCCTTGGTTCTAGCAGCTGCAGACCTGTGAAGTGTCTGCACTAATTCTCTGTGTGACCTCAGACAGGCTCATTTTCTTGTCATGGCTCAGCTGGTCCCTGTTGGATACTTGACCGCTTAAGTCTAGAAAAGCCTGGGCCCTGAAGTTCTAGTCCAACCTCCTTGCCATGGGCAGAAACACAAAGAATTTTCCATATCTTCCCATGAGAGCTAAGAGCCATTGATGTTATTGTCAGAAAGATTTCCTTGAAATTAATCCATTTTTCCTCTTTTCAATTTTGTCTTATTTTGTTGGATAACATTGTACTTTCTGTAACCTAGTTTAAAGTTTTTCTAATCAGAAGTTCTGTTACAGATATATTTTCAAAATTAAACTTTTTTTGTTTTGTTTTTTAAATAGCAGTTTATTGATACCAAAATGTTTCACAAAATTGTATAGATTTCAACATCAGTTTTAATGGCATGCTTTCTGAGGTCATGGATGAAATCACCGGCAACCTTAAAAAGGTTAGGGTTTCTGTCTAATATATAGACAGAAAGAACTACACAAATCACTACAAATGCATGTACCTTTTTGGAAGAATAATTATTATCCATGTTTTGAATTCAAACTACAATAAAATATTTAACTGATACTATAAAACTATATTGTCAGTTCTCAGTGAACCATTATATGTGCATATTAGGACAATGTAATTATGTCTTCAGTTTTTTCATTTTCAGTTTGTTTTTCATCCAGAAATACATATCTAACAGGACACATTCTAATGGTCTGTCTCCTCTGGGTTTAATAAAATTCAATATTTTCATTAATGATCTAAAAGGAACAGAGAGCAGATTTATTAAGAGATACCATTTCCTGGGAGGGACCAAAAAATGTTAGAGGACAAGGAAAGAATTCAAGATGATCTTAAAAAATCATAGATATGATTTAGTAGTGGTAAAAGCAAGATCTCATAATTAGTCATGATTAATTAACTATATAACTACAGGATGATGAAGAACGGCAGTCTATAAACAGTTCTATTTAAAAAATGAAGGATTGCAAGGGGTCACAAAGTGAAGATGAGTCAACAGTGTCATGCTGTTGTGAAAAGGCAAATGCCTCAAATCTGTACAGCAGGATGTATAAGAAAGACTATGACTGGAAGGAAATGTGAAGTAAACCTTTGCTTTGTTCAATGTTTTATTCAATGCTATGGCCTTAGACAGAATATTGTGTCTAGTCCTGGGCAGTACACTTCAATAAACTCATAGATCAATGCAGAGAGTCTAGAAAAAAAAAAAATCAGAGGTTTAAAAATATGAAATATGTTTAAAAATATGGCCTATGGGCAAAGACAAAAGGAAATGAGTAGTTTAATTCAGAGTAGAGAAGATCAAAGAACGGCATTTGCTTTAAATAACAGTTAAACAAACAAAAGGGATGACATGATTTCTTGAAGTCCTTTTCTTGTCCTAGGATTTCATGATTCCTGTGTGCTGAAGTAAATAAGACTATAGTTCTGTGGAACAGAGACACCAAACAAAGATACATAAAACCTGCAAAATAAAAAACAGAGGTATCTTTAAATTTCTCAAGCTCTTATTATAGGAACTTGGAGAGAGAAAAGAGAAGAGCTGAGTCAGAAAAATACATTGTCATTAAGTAGCAGCAAAGAGTCTATGCAATTCACTGGATAAGAACTTAAAGTCTTCTTGTACCATGCCATCTATAACTTACTCCCACTCCAGAATTCGTAGAATTAATCATAGAATTATCTGGGTTGGAAAGGACCTTAAAGATCATTGTGTTCCATCCCTGCCGTGGACAGTGACACCTTTTGCTACACCAAGTTGCTCAGAGCTCCATCCAACAAGGCCTTGAACACATCAAGGAGTGGGACATCCACCACTTCTTCATCATTGCAAAAATTGAGATTTTTAATAGTCATTGTGCAATCAAGCTTAAAGAAATTCAAGGTATAGCTTCTACTCAACTATAATAGTCAAAGAGATATATCTGTTTTATATTAGATAATATAGGAATTTAAATCTCTGTGTCTGTAAAATAACCACTTTGGGATTTTTTTTTGTAATCAGAACTAAATATTAGACCCTCAAAAAAAAGCCTTGAGTGATGATGTGATGTATTTTTTAGCACAGATATCTCTAGAAAATCCTTAAATCTGCTCTTTATTATACTGCCTCAACGGAAAAAGTGAATTGGTGAGGAAGTTTCAGAATTAAGTACTGGGAAATGTGGTGGTAAAAATCACTGCAAAATGAGCAGCTTACACAATATAGGTCCTAAGTACAGTAAATTTTTACTTCTACAGTGAATACAGTTTCTGTGAATCCCAAAGGAAATTATATTCATCCTTTTTCATCCTGGAGGAAGGAGCTGCCTAAAAGGAAAACTGCTGAGAACACAAAGCAGTGACATAACATTTGAGATGTTCAGTAGAAGCAACATACAGAGACTGCACCATTCATCAAGTTGCGGGTATTGTTTTTTTGCAAACAGTGCTTTTTTCCTCAGCTGCCAAAGTGGTGAGGAAAATCATTTAGTTCAAGTAATGTGAGTACCCTGTGGAAGTACTGGACTGAACAGTACTTGGTAGGACTTCCAGACAAAAAGGGACAATAGAGGCAACTCAGAACAGCAGGGAAAACATAAAACTAGAAAATCCTGGAAGTTGTGGTCTTTTGTCTCCTCACCCAAGGAGCTGAAAATGTTTTTACCCAGAAAATTCCCTTCAATCTTTCCTGTCCCCAACTTCATTCCTGGAGCATGAAGACATAGGATCAATGCTCCTCTTTATACTGTGTTGGTGGGACAAGGAAAGAATAATCTAGGCTTGTGTGTCACTAACAGGTGCCATTGAGACCCAATTGAAAAGGTGTGGGGCTGCCTAAATAGGAAAACAATTCCCCAGCTCAGAAATAAAAAGGTACTGGACACCAAAAACTTCATGACTTGATAAATAGAACACAACACCAGGTAGCAATAACAAGAGGTTTCACTTTAGGAAAAAAAATCTTATCAGCCACCCACCATGTGCTACAATTTAAAAGCTTTTGAGCAAAAAGCACTGCTTTACTGCTAAAAGGTTTAAAATGCTGCAGTATGTAGACCAAAAAGTCTTGATTAGCTGTGGCAGATGAGTCAGCAGAGAAACAGTTCACAATGCAGTGCATTTTGACATGTATTGTTAAGGGCTCCCCAAAGTCATTCCAAAGAGGCAAAGAAAGAAGGGGAAAAAAAGAAAAGAAAAGAAAAAGAAAAAGGAAAAGAAAAGAAAAAAAAAAATGGAAAGTGTGGCATAATGAATTCAACCTTGAAAATAACATAAGGAAAAGGAAATGAAAATGGAGGGCATAGCATTCTCCATCATCATAGATTTTATGGAGGTTTTAGAATTAGCATACAAAATTTAGTCTTTCCTGCCACAGGGAATTCCTCAAGATGTCTATGTATTGGATTGTCCTGATGCTCTCTAGGCAGAAATTTGCTCGTGCAGTCAGAGAAGTAGTGTCCTAGTATTATGTGCTACAGCAGAAGCTCTTTTCTATTTTTGAGAGAAAAAAAATGTTACATAAATACAGTAACAGATGTGCAGTAGTGCTGGATGACTACACACTGTGTATCTATCTTGACTCTACAATCTATAAATCTAAATTGAAAAAAGTAATTTGATGGAAAGGATGGATAAAACATATCCCAGAAACATGTTGGTTCTGCAGCACTGATGTACAGTTAGCTGTTTCTTTCAGAACTTGTCGAAGTTGAGCTCCCAGAGCAGAAGTCAAGAAAGGGAAAAGGAAGACATAAAGAAAACTTTCTGACAGTTCCAGATCCCAAGATATTTCTAGCAAAAGTCAAAACTCTGTCATTAATATTCCAGGTTTCTACAGGGCTGAATTCCATGAGCATTCCAGACAATCATATGAGATTACAGTCTGGTTTAAAAGTGAGATGGCTTTCTTTAATCTCTCAGGGTCTGAAGAGTTCCTGCTAAATGTGAGAATGCAGAAGTTCTCTTGTATTATTTAGCATGGCTGCATGATGGGAAACATTTTATAGTGTCCTCTTGTTAGAATTGCTGCACTTCCCAATGCAACAATCAACTATAGAAGTGATTTGGATCAGGATAATGCAAGAAAGAATTGCAGAACAAAAGCAGCTGCTCACTGCAGAGAAAAAGTTAAATGAGAAGTCCACCCTCCTATTAGGGCTATAGAATCAAGGCCTGAGGTAACAATCCAACTTTCTTCTTAGACAGGGATACAGAATGGACCCACAGCTGCAGCAACATAGGGAAAAATAATATGAGAGCAAAGCTTTTCTCCCTGCCTGGATATTATCAACAGCTTCTGTTTCTCCACACTGAGCTGTATATGCCTAAATTTTGAAAGATTACCCTCTTTTTTCTTTGTATCCCGAGCCTGAACTGAACAAATAAGTTATGAATAATTAACACTCAAGCCTATTTAAATTTCAAAAGTAGTGGAAGTCTTCCTATCTAATTTTCTAGATTGGTACACATTGTTTTGATTCCAAAATGTTTGTTAAATCAGCAGAGGTGGAGTTTTTTTCCCCTGTACTTTTTGGAATGTGATCAAAGTCTAAGAAGGTATTAAGATGAGGAAGCAGCTTCCACAAGCATAATTTTCACCACTGTGGGTTAAATCATGCTCTTTTTCTAGCATAAGAATGCTATCTTTCAGTTGTTACCAATATAGTTCAAAACTGACTTAAGAATATAAATAGAAATACTGATGGATTTCACAGTTTACTCTTAAATTCCTATCATCATTTCACATCATGAGAGGTTTCTAACCACACTGTTAAATTTTGTACAGTTCTTTACACATTATTATTTTCACTAGGCTTATATTTTACTGTCCTATAACTGTACTGCATCTAAAAACAAAACCATAGGGAGACAGGTAGATAAAAAGTGCAGATGGTGCTAAAAAAATCTTTCAGCAGATCTTAAGCCAGACAGAACTCTGTGAGCTTTATATTGCAGCTGTGTGCAGTAACTGTGGACCATCATACTGCACAGATGGAAGTGCAAGTTTGAGGGCTATTGAGCATGTGGATTTTCCCCGTGTGTCACAATTACAGAAACATCTGTGCTAAATAACTTCAAGCTGATCCACAGCAAAAATTGGCAATGTTCAATAACTCTCAATATCCTCTTTTTCCCCTGTGGTGAGATGGCCTAGTGATTGTGAGTTGGACTATAGTATAAAACATGTAGCTTCATTATTTCAGGGCCTATTTAGAGATTTCTCCCATGGTATATTACCTAAAAAATCCATATGTTTTTCTTTACTTAGCTCTATAGAGCCTGAGTTTCAGGGATGCCACATGCCTGCAGCTATCATTGACTTCCATTAGAGGTGTGGATATGTAGGTTCTCTGAAAATTGAGTCCTGTGGGGATATTTTTTAATTGATTTTGATTTGCACAGGGAAAGGGAAAAGTCTGGGTGGCATGATCATGAGAGAACAGAAGAGAAACAGAGGCAGTTTGCCTGTAGGAAAGGATTAAAATCTATGAACACATCTGACATTTATATTGTGCCATAAAAACATAGAAAACATTAATCTCTTTCTTCCAGTGGAGACAGTTGAAACAGTATTCCCCTGAGAAAGTTGTTACAGAACAGAAAAGTTTTCCAAATACCCTAAATTGTATAATTACACAATCTTCAATATATATAGACGCCAATGCTGTTTAGAGAAGTTCGCTGTTCCTTATCTCTGACTTTGTTAGGATATTGTTTCTCTCCCTAGATTCTCTTGCAGCGTTGGAACCCTGAGGATTTTTGGATGTCAGTGTATCACTCAAATATGATACATTAACAATTCCTCATGCATTGCTGCAGAATGACTTTTCAATCCTTATTGTCTTTAATTTCATTTAGAAAATAATTTAGAAAACCACCCTAAAACTGTCACCAGATTCTTCTCAATTCCTAACTGTAGAAGAAATCGAAGGATTCATATATATTTCAACTGCAATACAATACTAAAATTTCTGCCTAATGTACATTTTTCATGTATTGTCCAATGTCAATTAGGACTTTCCAAGTGTATAATATTTTTCCTCAGAAACTGTGATCATTCTTTAATGTAATAGACTCAGCAGTAGGATTCCTTTACCTTATATCTAGCATGGTTTTTATTTTCCTCAGTTCCACTCCAATTTCTTCCAAGAATACTATTATTCAACTAAATATTTCCTTGACTGCTTTGATGTTCAAACTCTTGAAATATTAGTGAACTAGTGACATGCATCTTATCTGACATTCAGCCAACTTAAACAGTGTTAGTTCTTTCATCTTTATAAACCAGCCTCCAGTTTTCGATAATTACTGCTACCTGTTTTTAAATTCTTCCTAGTTAATCTCTGACTCTCTATGTACTGCAGCTACTATAATTTTCTAACTACCATCACATCTGAACTACAGAGGAACTATAATCTTCTTGGTTTATGATATAACTCCTCAGAGGGAACAGCCAAAATTATATTGGTTTTTTATGCAGCCTTATCTCTTTGCCAGCTCTTGCATAATTTTTTTGCACTTCAATATGTATTCATCCCAGGGTGAATGCATAGCTAGCTGATGTCTGAATATGGGTCTTTTCTCCATTCTTTTGCAAAGATGCTAAGCTTCTAAGTAGGAACACTGTAAAAAGCAAAAGCAAAAACAAAAACAAACAAAAAAAATCAAGAAAAGCAAAACAGACAAAAAAATCACTCCAACATAAAGGAAAGATTGAAAGATTGAAAAAAAATTTCTCAGTCTTTTTTCCTCCTAGCCACCCATCCACACCCACCCAAAATCATCCAACAGCCCCTCTCCCAGAGTTCTCTCTGCCAACTCCAACAACTGCCAAGTTGTCAAATGATTCTGTTATTGTGTCCCCATAGCAACAAGCTTTCTGGCCTGAGTGACAGTATTTCCATATTGTTAGCTGGAAAATGTCCCAAATAACTCTAGGAGCACGTGGAGTTTTCCTGCTATGCAGATATCTTTTTCTTTTCTCTTCTCAATGCTTCATATTTTAAAAGGAAGTTATTTATACACATTTGAACGGATGGTATGATGACAGCTGAGCTTTTGAAATTTGCTTTAAAATTCTGTAAATCTGTCCTTTCTGTGGAATTTATGTTCCTTTTGAAATATAATTTGTGAATTTTAATGCCATATTTAAATTAAAAAACCCAGTAACTAATGTATCAAGATCTTGATAACCGAACAGAGAAAATATATATAATGTATTATGTGACATATTCGTCATGCTTTTAAAGTCAATGAGAAATATAAGAGAAATGCAAAAGCACTGATGAAAATGTTTTCCTCAAGAGGAACACATTTCTAACCTATGTATAGCTAATATGTTACTCTACTGTATGCTTTGACTAATCTTCCAGAGCAACAGTGTTTTGATCATACATACTGATTATGAATATATTAAAAGGGAAGCGAGGTGGGGAATAAAAGCAGAAAAAAATCCCACCAGTCTAAGTGAATTGGGTGAAATTTATACCCCTGAAAATATGGCAATTATGTCAGCCATCTCAAATTTTAGCAGTATTTTTCAGTTAGATTATTTAATCCCACTGACTTTTCAGAATGACTCCCAGTCCTTTTATCATGGCCAGCTAAGGTCATAAGTGAAAGAGTAAGTGGATGTTCTCAAAGCTTGTGGAAACTAAATTTATCAGCACCATTACAACATTCACATAATATTCCAGGTTGGTATGTGAGTAAAAGAGAATAGAAGCCAGTTGACTGTCTTTTGGACTGGATGTGGGTCTCCACAGAATATGGAGAAGTCATCCCCAGTATCCTTGTCAAATGCAGGTTTTGTGCCTAACTATCACCTAGGTTACCAGCACAGTGTCAACAATTTAACACCATCATACCCTTTTATTTGGCTGCTTTGCTACATATTAAGTTTTCAATACTGAGTGACAGCTCATCCTATTAATTGCATATTGCTAATTTTGTGGGCTTAAGACTATTATGGTGCTTAATTAGCAACCGTTTGCAGTGTTCTTTAAGAGGTTTTACTGAATAAAGGATCGCATATCCAAAATATACCAATGCACAAATTCACAAAATAGAAGCTAATTCTAAAAATTAGGACCCCATATATGAAGGTTAGCTATACGGTAAGGAGAGAGGCAAAAGTACTTAACAATTTGATGCAACCAATTAATCATTTCTGAAATAGTCAGCATACTTTTAATCTGAGAATAATGGAGAAAAGAATTAATAAGGTCTACTTCAAGGAGAGAGATCCATTTAATTGTAAATATTAATTTAAAAATGTAGTAATTTTGTGGGGCAAACCTTGTAGACCATATATAATAAACTAAAATGCACTTCATTCACACATTATGTCCTAGAGTTCCAGCTATTTACACCTATATTACAGAGAATTATTTAAAGGAAAATCCTTACCTGAGGTCTTCAAAAGCACTGGGTTGAGGAAAACTTTGGGTTTCACAAATGAGACACTTTCTTGAGCATTGTTTCTCTCTGGGTAAGTACAAAATACAGTTAATATCAAAATGCCTGAGTTGGTTAGGTATGAGCACAAGTCGAGGGCAAAACTTGCCTACATGACAGCAAAAGAGGGGTGGATACAGGACAATCTGGCAATTGGACTAGGTCTAGAGACTAGAGAGCACAGCAGAACAGTGCTGGAGACATGACCTGATGGTGACATTGGCCACCCCTGACCTCACAGGCAAGCCTATTCTCACCCCTGCACAAGTGTACAGCAGCAGAATCACCAAATCACAGAATCACCACAGAATCACTGTGAATCATCAAAGCACCCTACCCCCAAATGTAAAATGTAGAAGCCCAAAACCTTCAAAATCTATGCTTGTCACAGAAAAACCAAAGGAGAAAAGGACCTCTAAGATCATTGGGTCCAAGCCTTAACTCAACGTTGTCAAGTCTACCTCTAAACAATGTTGTTAAGTGTCACAAGTTCATAGCATTCCATGCAAAGGTCTCATGCCTGAGCTTTGTTGTTACTGCTCTACAACTGGGTTTTTTTCCTCTTCTCTTTGTGTTTAGAATGCTATGAGTTTTAAATTCATGAAAGTAGTTTCTTCAAGCAGCATATTGGCCTTTGCTATACATAATACTGTCATTTCTGAGCTGACTCCTCTGATACTCTCTTTTTCCTATACAGCTGGGCACAGATCAGCTCATGCCCCTGCCTGCTGTGTGGCTGCTGCATTTAAGCTATATGAGGGTTACTGTACTTGAGTGTAATCTAGCAAATCAGTGCACCAGAATCCCACTGAGGCAGCATGTAGCCTGCGGGTACTAATGGTTCATCAAGAAGACCTTAAAGCCTATTTAATGCCTAAGACTAAAGGTCTTTATATTTCTTTTTGCCATTTTGCAATTCATTGCAGAGTTGAAGTCAAAGAGTGAAGGGTTTTTTCCTCATGTAGCAAATTAAAAAATGAACAACTGGGTATTATGTGTTTCTTTATAACACGATATGATTCATTCCTCATCCTTCATGCAAGCCAATAGTTCTTTGATTTAGAGCCTGGATAGCTGGATGCCATTATTACAAAGTAATCTGGTACAGAAGAATTTATAGGACAAATCCCTTAAGTAAGAGTTCATGGTTTTTCAGCTCAAACATCCCACATCTATCTATTTAATCTAGTTAATTCATCTATCTCTATATTTATAAAGCATCCAGTCACTGGTAGCCAGATGCCACCAGTGTAAATATACTTTATGGACAAATAGGGGGAAGGGGGGTGGTGGTGGGGATTTGTTGCTGACAGATATAGTTCTGTTATTAAGGAAATAAGTGTTCAAAGGAATGTAATCACTGTGCTTATGCAGTTTATAAGATTTTATGTTCTTTCACATTCTGACCAATTATAGTATTTTTATTTGGACTGGACTATTTATCTTTGCAAGTAATAGCTGGGGCAGGGTGGGAAGCACAAGGAAGGGTAGTACAGAGTACAGATGAAGAGTCTCAGATCCTTGCCTAAGCAACAGTGTCTGCTATCACATCAGGAACTTCTTTACATGTTAGAAGTGTTAGTTAGGTAACCACAAGGTTGATTCGGGAAAAGTCAGTGCAGTTTCCTCTTTTTCTTCCCTGTTATGCATACTGACTACATAAAATATTTCCAAATTTGGGACATTTTCTCTGGAACTATATGTCTCATTATTTCTAAGGAATGATTATGCTGATTATATATCTAGGTTGGTATATATACAGTTAAGAATGGCATTCATAGAAATGAAATATCTACATTTAAGCTCACACATAAGAGAGCTGTTGTTTCATGAGTACAATTCCTGTTGCTGTCCCTGATTGCTGTCCCTGCTGTGCTACTTTTGTTTCTGCTATGATGGGACAAGTTCTTGCCTGCAGGCAAGCCTGAACTTCCAAAATGATCATGTTGTTCTCTGTGTCTAGAGCAATGTGGAAAGAATGGGAGTTTGATTTGAGGATACAGGAGAGCTATAAGGATTTAATGTCTGGAATCAATCACACTGCAACTGGTCAGTCACCCTTTCTGTGCTCATATCATATCATTACAAATAATTGCATGCTGGTATATTTCTGTATTTTTTGTATCAATGAAAATTTTATAATGGCAGGAGTTTGTTGTGTTTTTTTATTGTTTCAGTGAACAACAAGCATGTGAAACTGCAGCAAACAAATTCTTGGTCAGACCCACAGAGCTTAGAACTTGAGCTGACACATTGTGGAGATGTAAATGTAATACAAATACTCTCCATTTTCTCCCAGAAATTAGCCCATCTACCTGCATCCTCTGGAGCAGTGTAAGTCCCAAGCTGCCTCTTCCATGCCTCTACCCAAAAGATTCAGAACAGCCAGTCCCTTCATTGTGTCCTCCAGCTGTGCCTCATTTAATCCAGATTTTGAAGTAGAAAAGAAACTGATTGCTGAATAGCACCATGAAGAAGATAAATTGGGATTTTTACTCTTTTATCTATGGGCAGTAATGACACCTTTCCTAGGGGTAACAGTACCACTCCCAATGGCACTTAATGGATAAATCTCTGATATTATGCTATAGAGACTCATATCTTCATAGATGACTGCCCTTGTTCTGGAGTACCTTTAAGATAACAATGTAAAGGCACATACTTTTTCAGACTTCTAATATGACACAGTCACAATCCAGGTCCTTTTCACTGTCCAGTGCTTGCAATTCAATTTTATATCAGATGCCTACCTTTGTTTAATTTTTCTCAGACACTGCAGTTATTCAGATCTTTTATATTTAACTGCTTCTATTTTTGCTTAACTCTTTGATTTTTTTTTCTCCTCACTCACTGTGTACTAAAGCATGTGCTCAGTCAACTGAAAAAAATGCAGTGAAAGGTGTAATCAAGAGTCAGATTTTGGTTGCCTAAAATAATTTCAAGTAAAACCCATGGGAGAGTTGTTCACAATGTTCCATGATGCATGGAGGTGCCAGGGTCAATTAAGCACCTCCAAAAACTCAGATGTGGGTTAGAGATCCTGGAACTCATGGTAGTGCATGGTGCTTGAGAAGAGACCTGTTGTAAGTGGAACCATTGGGATTCAGCAATATTGTGGGAAAATTTATTGATGCTGTGCATCTGCTGTACCAGCAGAACCAGTATTTATGCACATAAATCTAGATCATGTGATCCAAATCCCTATGTTTGCTGTTTCTGTTGTGCATCTTTTTTCTATTTCCAGTACAATGAAAAATTGATAACTTAGGACTGAGCATGACTCCCTATATATGAGTATCTCTCAGGAACCAATTCCCACTTTAGTCAGCACACATTCTATGTTTCACTCAGCTGCCTGTGCACTCAATGAATTTTTTCCCCATGTTACTGTGACCTCTAAAAGGTGGGTTTGTTATTTCATGCTTCCTAATAAGCAGAAAAACTAAAGCAAAACAATATATGATCGTCTTCCTCTGATATCTTTTCTGGCTTCTGCACCTAACAATGCAACTTCTATTTCTCTCTGTTCCCTGGCTCATTCCTTTCTGAGCACACCTGACACACATAAGATTTAATAATTTACAGGTAGAGGGCCTAGTTTGCCAGGCTAGAGACATATTCCAATTTCTTCCCACAACTCTAATGAGACAAAGCAGTCAGAAGCTTATTGCTACCGCCACATAAAATCAGATTTATGGATGCTTTTTGTCAGAAAGTGGTGCAAGGCTGTTTGAGTGTTCCACTGAATTTCTCCATTCATCTTCCAGAGTAAAGTTTTCCTGCCTGTTAATGGAAGAGATACTATTATGAGTATTAATTCTTTTTTTTCCTAATTAAGAAGCTAGATAAGATTGCCCCAGTCCTAAACACACTGTGCAATTCTGCACAAAACTACTGGCTTAATATCTAGTGGTTATGATTCCCAGAAGATTGTACCTGTAGAGAGAAAGCTTTGTTGCTATAGCTCATCAACCTCATCCCTGGTTGACATATTAGGGAGGGGTGATATGGAGCCAGTAATCCTATAAATGATCTGCCACTGCTAGCAGAGCTCCAGAAAGTTCTCCTCACATGGCAAAGGTTATTCTGTACTCTCTGACAATGACAGCAGAGCACACTGTGTATCCCCTTCTTTCCCAGCTAATCAGGAGATGCCCATTGACTTTTGTTTGTTTGCTTTTCTCTCTTTCTGATGTGAATTACTCATTGCTTCTGTTTAAACAGTCTGGGATTTTTGGATCATCTGAAGATGCCGCATCAGCATTATAATTTCAGAAGATGTAGTACAAAGGCACGAGCGACTCACGTTATATATGATGGCAGCACATCTAGCTCTAGAAAAGGCCAGATCTGAGATATTATATTCTGAACCAGATGGTGCTGTCAGACAGCACAGAATGACAACGTTTAGATGATGCAGAAAGGGTAATGTGCTCAAGAAGTGAAGGAACTCTATCTCCACTTGCTGCATTTTTTTTAACTTCAGTTACAGATGGCACAGCAAGGATCATCTCAGAAAGAAAAGTAAGACTTCCTCATAGCTGAAATTAACTTAAAATATCTATTGCAACATTTAAAATTTTTTAATTTTTTAAGGCATGCATACCCTTGCTTCTAGTGACTGCCTTTGGCTCCCTCACAGTATAAGGAATATAGAAGAGTACAAGGAATTGGAAATTGTTTGGGGTTTTTTTTGGGTTTTTTTTTGTTTTTTTTTTTTTTTTTTTTAATCTGAAGGGCTATGGAATAGTACTCATTCCAATCAAGCAACATTTCTAATGTAAAATATATGTTGAAATATGACATGTTGTTTTCCTCTCCATAAATTGGTTTCATTTCAACTCAAAGTATTTTTCAGTTCACAATATAACTTAGGGTAGAAACAGTGAAATATTTCTGGGAAATCAAATTGAAACAGGTTGAAATTGTCAAAACTAAGTTATATCATTGACTCAAGCTACCATATATTACTTCACGAGTCATAATTTTTTGTTTTGTGTATGATTCTTTAAAAGTGATTTTTCATCATAATTTGTTGTCTTCAATTTCTCCCCATCTTGAAAATACTCATTAGGAAGTATAGTGTTTCTTACCCAGTGCCGATTCAAATATGAGTTTTAGCAGTAGTAAATCAATTACCCAAAATGCAGACTTTCCTTCCCAAATATCTCAGGGGTATATATTCTGCATTCACCCCCTTTAGAACTGTAATGCTACTAAATGACTGGACTTATACAAAAATAAAGCACAACTTTTGTCTTAAAATAACTTGCCTTTGAACTACAGAGGTCACATGTCAAACTATCTTCTTTCATCCAAACTAATGAAAATTAGCACATCAGTCCATAAAGTGTACACTAAGACTGTTCCAAAAAAAAAAAAAAAAAAAAAAAAAAAAAAAAAGAAAAAGTAACTATACATGGGGCATTTATTTTGCTTGGGGCAGATAAACTCAAAGAGGATGAGTTTCAATTCAGAAAATTAACCACTGAATTGATAATGAGAAAAAATATGTTGCAAAGATTAAACTCCTACTTAATGCAATATGCTAGTTCTCTTCCTGTAGAAATTTATTAAAAACACACAAATAAAAGGAGTTTAATTTTGCTGATCTCAGCTCTCTGCAGCCATCACAAATTGGCTGGCTGACAAATTTCTAATGGCAAATAGGTGGAACTTTTATCTCTAGTGGGAAAACATAAATAAGATATTATTTTAGAAATTTAGTACTAAAATGCAGTCTTTAATCATTTAAAGACTGAGATGCAGAGAGATGCAGAGGACAGCCAGAGAAATTAGAATATTTTTACCTGTTGCAAGCAGATCGACTCCTTGCCATGCTTGTCTTGAGCTGTACGGCACAGTAGGTCTCTTTGTAAATGATACAAATTTACTTCTGGGTGGTATGGTTAGGAGGGAGGATAAAAAATGAGAATCTTTCCCAATAAATGTATGGATTCAGGGAAAATCAGCATGGTGTAGATGAATCAACACAGAAGCAGGAGTCAGGAAAGAGCAAGGGAATGAAGATACTTCTCTTTCAGGGGAGCATTTATTAGGACTGACTGCTTAATGAAAACAGATATTTTAAATTATGTGATATAAAAAATCCCATATAAATTCAAAATACTTATTATTGGAATCTTGTTTAGGTCTAAATTTTCTCAGTCACACAAGGAAAAGAATTTTATTGAGCACATGCCCTCTTCTCCTGAAGCATTATAGTTTTGCAGAATTAGAATGGATGGGAGTATTGCTTTCTGTTCCAGAATGAAAACACATTCATATGCTTTTTTTGCAAGATTTCTTTCAAAAGCTCATCTACATTCTTCTAACTAGAGCAAAAATGTGGCATTCACCAATAGTTAGTTTTTGCTTGATTGTTTGTTCTTTCAAAAAAAAAAGCTTTCAAATATGATAAGCAAAGCCAGCAAAAACAAATTTACATTGGCAAAAATGCATCTCATAAAAGTTCTGCTGCAGTAGTGATGCTAACCTGGGAAAGAGATATTCACAATACTAGCAGCAATGTTGAGAAAGTTAAGCCAAGCAACATTTTTAACAGGGGTATATAAATATAAATAGTATATATATAGAGAGAGAGAGTTTGTTTTTTATGTCTTTTGTCATGGTAACAAAAAGTGTAAATCATCATGTAGTCTACACCAATGCATGCAGCAACAAACAAGAGGAACTAGAAGTCACTGTGCAGCAATTAAACTATGACATAGTTGCCTTCTCAGAAACTGTGATGGGTGGGATGGCTTGCACCACTGAGTGCTGCAATGGATGGCTGCAGACAACTGGGAAGGGAGAGGCAAAGGAGAGGCAGTGGGGTAGTCCTGAACTGTTGAAACAGAGAGCTCACAGAAGTGCTCACCAAGCCACTTTCCATCATTTGAAGCTGTCCTAGATAACTGAGAGGTCCAAGCTAGCTTGAGACTAGCCACTGTGATAACCACAAGAAGGACTGGAAAAAGGATCTGGGGAACTACAGGCCCCCCAGTCTGGCCTCAGCGCCAATAGAGGTCATGGAGCAGATCAATTTGAGTGCCATTGCTTGGCTTGTACAAGACAACAAGGGGATCAGGCCCAGGCAGAATGGCCTCATGGAAGGCAGGTCCTGCTTGACAAGCCTCCTTCTGTGACAGTATGATCCCCTCACTGGATAAAGGAAAGGCTGTGGGTGTTGCTTATCCAGAGTTCAGTAAAAACTGACACCATTGCCCGCAGCACCCTCCTAGACAAACTGTTCATGGATTGGATGAGCATACTATTTGCTAGCAACAAATGATAGGACGAAAGGAAATGGCCTACAACTGGGTCATGAGAGGTTTAGATTAAATCTTCGGAGGAAGGGCTGGAAGTATTGGAACAGGCTGCCCTGGAAGTGTTTGAGTCACCATCCCTGGACAGATTTATGAGGCATGTAGATGTGTTAGTGACATGATTTAGTGGTGGACATGGCAGTGCAACTTAAAAGTGCAACTCAATTATCTTGAAGGTATTTTCCAACATAAATGATTCTATGATTCTATTCTATGAAGCAGACTTAGCAATGGTATGGAGACAACGACACCTGCTATGTTCCAGGTCTGATATGCAATAATTTTATTTGCTTTTTACATTAAGAGGTACTGTGTAAAGAGAGTTATCCTGCTCTCAGGACAGATGAAAGACTTAACCTATAAATAAGCAAAAAACTTACAACAGTTGCATCTGCCATAGAATAATTGGAGACAACTGCAAAAAGACTTCTTGTGTAGGGATCAACAATTAGGTTTACCATTCTAGATAGTTCTCAAAAGTATGTATAAGAATCTAGCCTCTGAACAAGTTGCTCTTCATTGTTTTCCCTAATGACCAAACAGGTTTCTTAGAAGCAGTTGCTGACTCCTGATGCTGTTGTGTCAGTAGATAAATGCACACAAGCTCCACTGTTAAAATCTCTACCATTTTAGCTGAGAGTTACTGGATGTCTAAGAGCTTCTTCCAATCCAATCTGGCAGTTTGGAAACCATTGTGTGTAACCCACATGAGGTTGAAGGCAGTTTCAAAGACTACAGCACTAGAAAAAGAGTCTACATGGAAATAACATTTTGGACTGCATATTGGAGCATTGTAGGGAAAGGTACTGAAATACTTTTGAAATAAAAAATTGGACCAATTGAAAAGTGGAAACTTACTACTGTCCAGAAAATAATTTCATAGTTCCATTAATTATTTCCTTCCAGGTATTTTCTAATAATAACTTGCTTGTTTTTTCTTTCTCCCCACAACACCTTTCCTTGAAAGTTTGCTGGGTTTTTTCCTTTTTGGTAGAAATAACTTCAGTTTCATGTACAATATGAGATGTCTGTACTTCAGCCTTTTGATACTGCATCAGTTCTCACTTCCTTCTGTATCAGGTAAAACTTGAATTATCAAATATATAAACAGAGGGGTATTTCTACAAAGATCACATCCCTCTTCAAAAAAGTTACTCCTCAGCTACCTAACTCTATCAATGACTTCACATCACAGCATTCTCAACCAGACAGGACTGCCTCAAATGATATGAACAGATCAAAAATCACCAGTGGTCATCTTATATTGGTAACGATTTATGAATTTGTCTCTCTTAAGGTCACTGAGTTTCCTGAGACCAGAGTTTATACTCACAGTTTACAAGAGCAGGAGTGACATGGCCACTGACAAGTACCAGCAGCATTATTAGCTTGAGCAGACATGCTGTCCAATCCAATCTTAGGCTCTGCAGACCTGCCCATAACTGCAGTTCATGAAAGGTCAGATCTGTCATTTGTGATCACCTCACAAAAAAATAGATTAATGTCTCTGTTCCTGTTTTGCTGGATGAGTGTGGCTTCATCCACTTGCTCTTTCCCCTGGAGTGTTAGAACAATCTTCATTAGAGTCATCCAGAAAGCTGGGATAGACAAATAGCTTATATGTGAATTTTTTCTTCTCCCCTGCGCTGCACATTCACCTTCTCCATAAGGTCATCTTTGAAGAGGGGAACAGGCCTGATCCTGGAAGCCTTAGCAATACATTTCATTATTCTTATTTGATGTGGTCAAAATCTGCATCAGTTCTGTCAGTCACCAATGAGCAAGAATCACTCTCATTCCATGTTATGGCCTGTGGCCACAGAAGCTCTGAAAAAGTTCCTTGTGATCTTTCTGAGCCTCTTGGGATTACTCCTTGACTTCTTGGAGCACCTTTTAATTGTTCAAGTCCAGGTTTGAACAGGCACCCCTGGGCAAACTCACCATAACAAATCTAACTTTTGTGACACCAAGCACTCAATTTTGCTCAAAGTCCTTTGAAACATCCACTTCGAAGCCTTATTTAGGATTAGTACTTCAAATGGCACTCAATAATGGAGACACAAGTACTTGCAGAAAGAGAAACTCTCTCTGAGCTCCTTACTACAGATATTTTTCTGAGATGCTTAAATATTTTTCTAAAAGAGCTTATCAATGCCTCATTTGTTCTAACTTCAACCAGTAGTCAGAGAGCATCATGCAGATATGATTGTGATTAGTTTTACTTGACATATGGCATCAGTGTGGACTGTCCCTCTGCATGTTCTTATTTGATTTTAACCCCTTAATTCCACCATTGCTTTACTTTTTCTCCATAATTTTTGTTCCTTTCTGATCCCCTTGTTTTATTATAAATATTTTCCTTTTCCCTTTGGATTGCCTTGCAAAAATAAATCACCTAAAGAAAGTATAGCAGAGTGGATAGTTAATTGTACTAAATTGACAGCCTTATTTGCTTGTGTGCTGTCATTACTGTTGTTATGTTTGGATGGGACATAATTTCCTTCATCTTTTGAAACCCTTAGGAGCACTTAGGAGATCTTGTATTGCCAGTGGAGGCTTGTATAGAAAAAGGAGAAGGAAAACTCTATTTATCTGCTACATTGTGGTTTTGGCCACAGCCCAAGGCAAAAGGCTGCATGTGGCTGAACCACCCTATGGAGGAAACTGGAGCAAATCTGGGCTGGACACCAAGATATCTTGGAAGTATAGTACCTTCAAAAGTCCTGGGCACATTCATCATATTTGACTAGTATGAGGAAAAATCTATTCCTTCCTTTCCAGCCTGCACCAGATGATGTTCAAATGAAACACCACCAAAACTGCCCATTAGCCCCAATTAGAACTTCTGTGAAGGGAGAACATAGGTAATTTTAATGTCCAGCTGTCAGGAGGTGAATCAGCGAAGAAAAGACTTCCTCATGGCTTGTTTTTAAAAGCCCCTACAAGCTTTTGGGAATATTCAGTATTAGTCAGCCATCAGATCTGTTTAACCATATAGAAAGTAGAACTCTGAGCATCTCCTCTCCCAACAGCCAGGAAAAGTATGTCCTTTCCAGCATTTGAGAATTTAACATTCAATTCTGGCCAGGCAAAGCCACAAAACTGTGGAAAGGTATAACCTCCCATGACAGAGGGGTTAGAACTAAATGATCCTTCAGGTCCCTTCCAACCAAACCATTCTATGATTTTATGATTCTGTACTTGTGAACTAAGGATTTTCACTTGGCTTTTTCAACTTTGAGACCTTATTTGTATGCAGTTTTTTGGCCACCAAACGAACACAAAAAGGCCACCTTTGCCTGGTAAACTAGGGACTCCTCAGCATCTAGAAGGGCTGTCAGTGTCTGTCCCTTTGAGTAATACAGTGCTTGCAGAAAGCTGAGGCTTGGCAACTTTCTCTGCCATGCTTTCAGAGCACAGCTGTAAACGAAAAAACATAGCATGTCTCAGACCACAATGCACAGCAATGCGCGTCCTGCTTATCGAACTTAAAATCCTTCCTAGTTTATAAAAGAGCAACAAACAGGGAGGGTTGAACTGAAGTCTATATATAATGGATCTAAGAGATATCCTTCTGTCATGCTGAGACTTGATTAAAGCCTAGGTGCTGTCAGAAGGGCCATATGTTCCATTTGCAGCATGGCTTAGCTCTCTGCGGGCTCAGCAGGAGTGGGCAGCAGCTTGGCAATTTGTCCAAGGTAAGCCATGAATTGACTAGGATAAAGAGATTAGGGCCCCGATCCTCCAGTACCTTCCACCTCGTGGAGAGACTTGTGTGAGTGTGAAGTGGATATGAATGGGTACTGCTTGGCCTTGATAGTGATTTAGTACCACTTTGGGCTCATTTTGAAAAGGTGAAAATGACTGTAGAAGCAGAAGATAATCATTGACCTTAATTCCTGCCTGGCATTTCCTTTGTGCTTGTGTGTTTCTTCAATGATTTGTCTGCTTCTAAACTGCTTCATTTGAAACATTGGAGTGGGGAAAGGCAAAGGTGACTGCATTCCTTCACTACATTTGAATCTGCAGTTAAACACCAGACATCTGTGGTCCCTAAAATCGAGAACTAGTGGGAAAAGCTCAAGTTTGCTTTTAAACAAACTAAGATTAATAATATAACTAAAAAAAAAAAAAAAAAAAAAAAAAAAAGTAGACTAGAAAATTAATGTTCTCTTCCTCTACCAGTTTTTTAACATTATTTACTGCTCCATTCTCCACTTTCAGTCTCTTTCTGTAATGGTGTTTTCTGCAGTGCCTTAGAAAATGGCTTGTAGGCTCACAAGTCAGTGGTACAGCAGTATTTCATGCACTATTTCTGGAATGGGGATCATGTCCAGAGCCCTAATTCTCATGCAAATTACTGACTCTGTTTAGAAAGGTCAGTACTGCAAAATGCTAACAAAATGCAACAGCAGGCAAGCCTAGTGGAGTTAAAGGTTTTTCTAATGATGTTTTTTTCACAGAGACCTGTAAAAAATAACCCTGCCTATATCACAAAGAGCACAACATTATGATCTGAAATAAGATTTCTATGAGTCAGTTGAGAGGTGGATAATGTACTAATTTACTTCCATCTAGAAAAGAGGGGGAATAAAACGTCAGTCTCCCCTTGATTTTTGCTCTCAAAGAAACTGAACATAAGTATGGTCCCCTGAATCACAGGTATGAATCAGAATTTCACACATTTTTTGTGGTAATTGGCACCACACTCCTTTCTTGAAAAGGGCTTCTCAATTAATGCAGATAGGACAAAAGGAAGAACATTGACATGTTATTATAACATTAAGCTCCATCTGACTAAAGGGTCAACTTAATGCTAGCAGGTATAAAATTCCATCTTTTGTCAAATGAGGGGATATTCAGTCTGTAAGTTCTTTTCACACTAGACACAGCCTCATATTACAGCAGTTCTGGAGTTTTCTGAGCATTCTTTTTCTTGGTTTAGAGAAGGGAAAAAAATAAAAATACTTCCTTTTTTGTCTTAAATAAAATGTGTAACTCAACTATTCAAGTTTTTAACATTAAAGAAATGGTGGTTATTTTCTTTTTTCTTAAATCATCACTTTAGTTATTTTAAATGGTTAGCTTTTCAAAACAAAACCCAATATTTTTCATATTTGGACTGAAATGTATCTTTTTTTCCCTGAAGTTGTCATTTTCAATCGATAGATTCCCTGAATGCAGTGTCTGTCCACACAAACTTGCCAGTTTATATGAAAAAGAGAAAAAGAGCAGCATGGAGGAAAGCTTATTTGCTGAGTAGCTGGGGTTGTCTGGTGATGATCCATGACTATCCATGATGCCTATGATCTGAAGCAATGGAGGATTTAACATTTAGTTCTGACTAGCCAAATGTACAGGGCTGTTGATAGCATTCTGCTTCCTGGTCTCTGACCTTAAGGTTTTTTTTGGCTTTGCTATTTAAAAACACTGTAAAGTATTTGGTTTAGTCCAGCTTTGCCATTTGAAAGTATAGAAAAAGAAATATTCCTGAAGCCCAGGGAAGCATCAGTAAAAGTGGAAGAGGGAGGCATGTGTTCAGATGAGGTGCTGGGCTTCTCCTGTTTTCCATGGTGGAATGGTGAAGGCTTATATGCTGCAAGATCACCTTCAGGGCATGGTTCATTCCACTGGATCTAGTGCTAGCAGGACTGGAACTTCACTGCTTAGCAAATGAAAAACATTGTTGCAGTGTGCCATGTTGGGAACAGTTTGTGTTTTTTGCTATTCAAAACCTCTCTGAAGTAAAAAAAAAAAAAAAAAAAAAAAAGGCAAAAACTTATACCCCTTTCAATGCACATACTTAGACTGGACTTTGTTCCTTTTTAGCTGCACAAATTTGTGCGTTGTGTGGAGCAAGAGATACCAACCTCTGATGACCAATTTCCTAACAATTCACAAACAGAAGGGAAATTCATCACATACAAAGCTGTGTACACTAATTTGGTCACCTCTACATTAATGACTTGAACATTCCCCTTCCTACTGACCGTTCTGTTATGCCCTGAGGTAGTTCAGCTGCTCTCTTCTACTTCTCGTGGGAGCTCTGCAGTATATTCGGAATAAACCCTTTGGCCTCCAAGTTCCCCCATTCCTGCTCCCTTTCCCTCCCAGTAGGCCTCTGTGATTTTCAAAGGTGATCTGGGAAGGAGCAGATTTCATTTTTATTTAGTGTGCAGGAATGACAAACCACAACAGTGCCCTCCTCTTTGGAAAAGTGTCATGTTCAAAGACCATAGAGCCTTTTATAAAGCTCCATTACCAGAATAGGTTTGAGTCCTACACCATTCAAGCCCATGAGACATGTACTCAAACAGATACTCTCCCCATCCCTAACACAGTAGGGTACAAGGTGAGACAGATCAGGATCAGCAGAGAGGTATTACCACTACATTCTCAAATTAGAATGAAATTGGTTTTGTCGATTCCTTCATAGTTTTCCCATGGAGAAAGCTTGTCCTCAGTAAATGCTTTGATTTGTTGTTTTTTTGTTTTGTTTTTTTTTTTAATCAAGTGCATCAAGTGAAACTTCAGAAGTACTGGAGGTGTGACTTTAAAAAAGCCTGTATTCTTTGTAAAATTTTGATAGAGATGCACATTTAAATGGTATCCAAAACCAGGAAAGTACTATCTGAATTTGGTATCCACACATGTGTTTATAGCTATTAATCTACTGCTAAGCTACAAATCTAATAGGAAGGGCTTTGAATATTGCCTTTCATCTGCTCTTTTCCTCTTCCTGAAATAGATCTCACTCAATAACCTTCCTATTTTTGGATAAGATGTTCAATATCCATTGGTATCCATTCTCTTGTCAGACATGAGGTTATTACTGAATAATGATGATAATTAAAAGTAGTCTAACTGATGTGACTAATAAAACAAATTTACATCAATGATGATGGGCAAATCTCAACACTTTGGGTGTGGTTTAGATAAGCAGCCAAAAGATTGATTATCCAAATGTTATCCAAAGGCTGTGTGCTAAAATAGGAGCAGCAAAAAATTCAGATGAAAATCTTATAATAGCAGCTGCTTTGTGGTAAGTTCCTTCCTGCAGCTGGAAAAAGAACTGCTACAGTTTATAACTGAAAGCAATATAACCATTGATCAAAATGGACTGATATATGATGGCTTCCCAGCACTTCTCAAAACCATAATCACAGATACTGACACTTTTTGGACATTGATGAATAGTTTTCAATGAGGTCTGGGGACTTGTAGCTTTCCATTTTGACCACTGAATATAAATAAGCTCCATTCTGGAATTTTATGAGAAATAGAAAAATATGTTTATATTAAAAATATATATCAAATAATGTTTTATGGTATATTTATATTTTCATTTGTAATAAAGATTATAAATTTATATTATTACTATAATATATTGTCATGTATATCACATTCAACTTTTAGCTCTAGGTTTTCCTTTCTTATGAACACTGTTCTCTTCAAAAGCAAATGTACTACCTTCTCAGCTCCATGTATATGCTAGCCCTTTTTGCTTCTCTGTCAACATAAATGTAAGCATTCTTTTTACTTCAGCCATGTTAGCCTTTGTCTACCAGCTAAACTCTTCTCTCCTTCAAACCTTTGAGTAAATCTCTCCTCAAATCCTATCTTGCCAAAAAATGTGTCAGAGAAATCAGACAACTTTCTGGGAACTGAGTGAAAAGACAGATAGAAAAAAAAAATAGATGATTTAAGTGCAAATGCTTATTTTCATTGAAGATTGTAGTTATTCAGCTATGTGATTCCTCTCCCCTCCCTTAGCACTGGTGGAGTCCACTGTGCAGCAGTGTAAGCACAACCCTGAGGTGTGCAGGCAGGCATGAGAGTATCCACCTTAGTCAATGGAGCAGCTAAAATTCCCTTCTATTCTTCTGCCTATAGAGCGTACTCTGCCTAATGATCCTCTCTGCCTTTGTGTTCTTGCTGACAAAAATAAATAATAAGTAGCTGAAGGGAACGGTTTTGGAATAAAAGGCTAAAACTTCTTGATGTAATATTTCTCTTTTTTTCACACAAATTTGAACATGCCAATTAAAAGGCAGAAATCTCATCCGGTGAAAAAATTTCAAATATAAAATCTGAATAAAATAAACCAAATAAAGTATTTACCATGAGTCGTCTTCCTTTTGTCCTTGTTCAAAGGAGCTAAAACTCACAAGCATAACACAGCTCTTACTAGAAATCCTGGGATTTGGCCTTTACTTTTTAGATTCAAAGAATATTATTTTGCTCAGGATTAGTGAATGATGTCAATATTACATTATTCCAAGCACATGATGACTAATGTGGGTTATATAAAATCAGTTACCTTCCCTTTTTGTCTTCAATTTCCTTGAATAGGAAAAATGGGAAAACAAAATAATTCCTTAAAAATTAAAATTAAAAAAAACCCAAAGAAATTCCTTCAATTTCCTACGAAGAAGCCTTTCACATGAGTGCATTTAAAAAAACCCCACAACCTACTCACATTCATATAAAAAAAAATTCCTTAGATAACAACATTCTTTATTCCTCTTGCTATTATTAAAGATGCTGGTGTTTGAATAGCTTTCTCCCTCACAAATCAGCTTTTCCTTCAGCTGAGGGAAGTCATAACCCTGTGTTTATGACATCTCATGCTGTTTCTTGAAAAATAATTGTAGTGCCACCAGTGCAGAAAAGATCACAGAGCTGATGAACTTTTAATATGTTAGACACTTAACCTGATTCAAAAAGCTATATTTTCAAATTAGATGCATCCTGGCTTTCAATTTTGCATGATCAGAATAAGGTAGCTACATGCCCTGCGTGCACAAAGTGGAGTACCTGTGATACTGAGTGCTTAATGTGTACACAAACAATGATGTAAAACACAAAGGATTTGCTTCAGGTATGCAAAGAAAAGCATTTCTAAGGTTTTGAGTGTATATCAACTCCATCAGCTTCTGTTGAACTGAACAAGAAATGGAGATGCAGAAAATTCTAAGACATCCACAGATGAGTGTTTACCTTAATAGTCTCTCTTTCAAAATACCACTTTACCTCATGAAGATGTTGTGAGGTTTTTTTACTGTAAGGGTGACAAAGCGCTCAAGCATGTTGCCCAAGGACATTGTAGAGTCTCCTCCACTGGAGATACTAAACATGTATCTGGACACAGTACTGGGCAGCTGAATCTAGCTGGCCCTGCTTGGGCTGGAGCACTTGCACCAGAGGATCTCTGGAGGCCACTTCAGGGTGCTGTCATTTGAGATCCACTGCTAACCATCAGAAGCTGCTCTTGCTATCATGTAAACTAAATGAGACTACCAAGATGAACTGCTAGCAAAAATACTGATCTTTAGTAGGAAGCAAAATTAGTTAGGGAAATGGTGGGACATAAATATGTTATCTTCTGTTGAATGGTGGACATTATTTTTACATTTTCCTTACCATACAGACATCTTTTTTAAAATGTGAAACAGTTTCTATGGTAATTTTCTAATTTTAAAAAACTGAGTGAAATAGTGCTACATAAAATTTATAGAAAAACATGATTAAGGTAAAATAAATTGTTAACAGTTTTCAGAGGGAGAAATATGTCCATAACAAGAAAAATAAGGAAGGAACAAACTTTAGCAAAACAACAACTTTAATTCACCTGAAACACTATTTATTCTTTTGATGCATTAATCAGTCAGATGAATACTGTAAAAAAAAGAAAAGGACTTTCCTTTTAAAAAAGTCTTTATGGGCTCCAGAATAATTGAATTGGTTAGGGTATGTGTGATTGAAAACCAGTGCATAGATAACCATTTATTATTCAGCCTGGACCCAGATTTACCAGTAAATCTGATTTAGAAAAAAAAAATTACTTTCAGCTCTCTAAATATCTCCCCATATTTTTTGATTTTTGCAGGGCTGCCAGGTGGCTCCCTGCTCAACCTACTGAGGACAAAGAGGGTAGTTTTTACACCTCTGGTCCCCCAACTTTTCCTCTAGTGTGCCATCCAGCCCTGACACAGCCTCTTAGTCAGGAGGAAGCATTTCCAACTGAGAGCTGTATGGAACACCTCTCATAGAATATAGAATGTTCAGATTTTAGAAAAAAAAATAGTAGGAGGCTTTTCCCACAAAATTCTCCTTGTCTTCTGGCCCACAGGTACAAAATATGAAGGCTTTAGAAGGTGGGAATCACATATCTAAATCTCCTGCTGACATGGGGAGTTCTGACAAGGCTAAGGTTAAGACTGAATGTCTTTGAGATGGAGACTGGATGCAAGTACATCCTTTAGTCAAGTCACTTTTATGGACTGACATTAGTACCCTTTAGATTTGATAGTATTGTCCTTCTACTCTGCCAAAATACCAAACCAAAACTAAGTATAGGCACAATAAGTCCCAGTCATTTTTCAGATTCTTATGGTGACACTAGAGAGACTGTACTTTCACTTTTTTATTGTCTCAGTTTGTAGATTTCTTTTGAGTCTGGATTACCATTTGCTTTAACATAAAAAAGACTGATTTATCTTACAAATTAGAACCTCTGAGAAAGTTAATTTCCAAATTCACTAGAAAAATAATAAGAGTTCCCACTGAAACTAGATGTTAGTACAGCTTCTCATGTCCAGCCAGGCAGGTTTTCATGGCTATGGGAGCTACCCAGTTACACTCTGACATTATTAATTCAAGCGATCCAGAAATGAATTAAGCACCCAGAACACTTGTGAAATACTGTGAATACACAGAGAATACTGTGCACTATGTCATCATGCAATCAGTAATAATCTCCTGACTTTTGAAGATAAGTACACTGTTCCTCCCTCCTCAAATGGTTTCTTTTCCATATCTCACCCTGATAACATTTAACTGTCGAACTGTTGGAAGTGGGGGAGTGGGGGTCAAGATATGGGAAAGGCAAACTAGGATATTGACAGAGAATGAAGCGACCCTGGAGGAGAATGTTTATTAATTAGGTAACAGGTTTGACACCAAGGATTACATAGCAGTATCTAGTCTGCTTGTTATGATTTCTCTTTGGCAGTTTTGTTCTAAGACTTCTTTAGAAAAGCAACGCAGATTCAGGTTTCATTGAGAACTCAATTCAATACACTTTTCCTTCAGATACCCCATCAGCCAACAACTACATCTGAGTTGTTTTGTTGTTGTTGTTTTGCTGCTTGATTGTTTGTTTGTTGGGGCTTTTTTCTTGATTAAAGAGTCTTTTGCATTTCTGGAAATAAGGTATTGTGCATGGAAATTTTAGAAGCAAGAAGTGATGACTAATTAGATCTAGTATGATCACTAAGCTGTAATAAGCCTAGTGGAAAAAAAAATCAAATAGATTTTTGATAACAAATCAAGATTGGCATCAGTATTAATATCATTTTTGCTGAGACCAAACCCTGAAATTAGTAAAAAACCTACTGGTCTGATTTTATCTGTATTACCCATAGATCATAGAAGCTGCATGAATGTCTTTAAAGACGCTCAAAAATACTTATTGCCTTCCTTGTTTATGAAGAGCTCTTAGAATAAATCGGTCTTCACAGCTTCAAATGCATTTTAACAGTTTTTATCACTTTTAACTGCTAAATTCCCAATATAAATATGTAAGGGAAGGAAGTGGAAATTGTTCCACCCAAAATCAAAGATTTTTTTTATCATTTGCTATACCATTTTTCCTCTTTAACTTGAAGAAATATTGGGGGGAAAAATAAAGCTTAACAACAACTGCAATTTCAAATTACTTTAAGAATATCAAGATCAATATTGAAAGAGGAAATAATGTTAAAATAAACAAATATATAAATGGAAATTCAGGGGAAAATCAGATAAAATTTTCAGATTAAAAATTACTTGTCATTAAAATATCAGTATGTGAAAATCCAATAAATTTAAAAAAGAAAAGAAAGTGATATATGATATTTAAGATTTAGAAAATGAAGCTTATATGCTAGATTCCACATGGGTCTATCTTCTTTTCTGTCTCTTCCACTAATTTTTTTGACATATTGGAGTTCCTTACCTTGTTTTTTGTTTATCTAATATCTGTGGTCAGTTTCAAATAATGCTAATTAACCCCATTAATTAATCCCGTTAAGCCAATTGACTAACTCAGATTTGAAAACTGTATTAATATAATATGAAAATGAATTTTAAAAATTTGTAGCTTTCCATTGTTACATGGATGTTTCTTCCCCATTGAAAGAGTGTTAAATCACTCTCTTCCCCTTCTCTTTCATTAAAAGGAAAAAAAAAAAAAAAAGCTCTCTGAAAGGACACCTAGGAACTTACATGGTGCCTTCAAAAAAAAAAAAAAAAAAGTTGAACTGTCTTGGCTCTCAGGAAGTATCAGTGCCAGTTTCATCACTGATGCCCCTCCAGCTCTTTTCTCTGCAGTTTTGCAAAAACTTGACCTACACAGATCAGATCTTTCTTGCTTCTCTATGAAAACTTCAATTCTCTAATAATAAAGCTTAAAAGCAGTAAAGTTAATTTTTTATTCCAGATTTTGTATAATACTGTTTGATTAAGTAAACACAAATAACCAATTAAGTACAAAGAAACACATGAAGGTCACGCTGAAGCAAGTCACTATGCCTACCATCAGATTAGGATCAGATTAAGTGAGACTGAACTGGCATTTGCTGTTCCTATTAGATTTAATTCTGGCCAGTCATGAGGAATTATTTTAGGAAGTAATAGGATTAACTAAGCAAAAAACAAGATGCAGCATTCACTTTCTTTATTAAAATAGACATGTTCTTAAAAAGCTTTTCAGCCTTGTATTATTCATTCATACTTATGACTGGTCCTATTAACAGATGCTTGCGTCAAGAATATAAAAATCGTAGAAAAAACAAGGCAGAACACTTCTTGCATATCTGTGTTTGGAAATGTTCTTAGCTAACTAAGTGTGTCTGACCAATAAAACACACCTGAGTTAACAGGAGATGAAAGATTTCCCTGCTACTTATGTCAGCTTTCCAACTTACAGGTATTTTTGTGTCTTTTATTTTTTTATTGGTTTTATGGTTTTATTTTTTATTTAAACATTTTCAGAAACAAGGGACTTAGATGGAATTCTGTGTGTGTGTATACATATTCACAGTGACCATGGTAGGGAGAAGAAAACCTTTAGCATGTGATCTCTTCATCTATTCATCTAGCACAAAGATGAGAATAGAAGTACCAGTATTCTATCTTTGGGCATTGAATATACATGTACACACACATATTAAAATAAGGCAAAAAGAGGTCAGAAGCTGGCTGCAAAGGTCAGGCAAAGAATTCTTCAAAGAGAAATAGATTGGGAGAAGAAATGGATTTTCTGACAAACAAATGCTTTCAAGTACACAGGAAAATCTCAATTTATTTTTCTTATTTCATTTGCAAACCAAACATCTCTCCATCTCTCAAAATATAAAAGCTCTGTTTTGTTTTTGTAGGAGTTATCAACTCCTAGTCTGAATGAACAGCATACGAAAGAAAAGAAGCAATGGAAGCAGATTCACATATTCCATTTAAAATGTCAGAGTAGGGCATAAAAGTAAATGTGAGACTTTCACATATGAAAGGTCTTTTTAAAACATCCTGGTTTAAAGCATCAGTCTGGTGAGGTAAATGACATAAGTAGGGTTTTGGAAAATTCCAGTGCAATAGCACTCATAAACCAGCAACTCACTTAGCTGGGCCTGTACCAACTGCTTTTTTCCAGTGCTTGGTAGCCTGCCTGTGCTGCAGGAAGGGGGTTTTGCACAGTATAATTGGGCACGAGGAACCAGAGCTCCATCATTGCACTGAAATAAGGAGACATATTTTAATGAGCACAGTAATTGCTGTAAGTATTGCCGAGACCAGGCCTACAGATTAAGTAGCTGTAGATGGTTCCCTAATGCTCCACCTATATCTTCTATAAGGAGCAGAGAGATATCATATGCATAATTGTTCCCTTTGTGTTTGAGTGTGTGCAATATGGCCAAGTCTGTGGAATGTTTGATTGCAGATACAGGGCTTTTTCAGCAAAAAGGCTCTTGTAGCTTAAAATGCAGAACACTTAACTGACTCCTGCCAAATGAAATTACTTTAGTGCTAAGGTGTAGCTGAGATTGGTAGATGAATCTTGAAACACTGGTGAAATCACTACCATTTCAAATCCCTACTGTGCATTGATTTTCAGGACACTTTTACTAACCATTGATGGTACTGTTTTGTACTGGTTAGCAGGTTTCTCTGTGCATGGGCAATTCTGTGCAGCATTTTTGTCTCAGCCATAGAACAAAATACCCCCAGAGCTTGAAATGATGGGGGCCATTTGAAAACTACCAAGTAAATGGTTAAGTTTCAGCAATTAGCAGCTAAAAAATCTAAATATAATGCAAGTGTGGTGATTTTTTTCAATAATCAATATTTAGGGAGAGAAAAAAAGTAGGGGAGATGAAAGAAGAAAATTTAAAAATGAAGAAGGAAATGGGCTCGATTTCTGAATGTATTTTCATTTTCTTGTTTGTGTTTACAAATCTAATGAAATGCTCTTGAAATCTTATATTTCACTACTTTTCAGGTCAGACCTGAGCTATCTGCTTGTTCCAGTTATTTCACAAGCAGCCCCAGGTAAAGAGCAACAACAATTCCTGCTTGATCCTTCCCCTACAAAAAACTCACCAAACAAAAAACCTACTAAAGCTTAGTTAGGATATATTAATCTCCTCCTTTCCCAAGCAGCTACTTCAGTTACTGTTGGCAATTCCTTTACAAATATTTCAATCAATTTGGAAAACTTGCATACACAACACCAACAACAAAAAAAAATTATTTGCCCACAGACTTTAAAGCTAAATAATAAATTGAGATTTCATATGTTTAAAACAACAAAACTAGCATCTAAACAACCATCTAAGTATTCTACTGTTTTAAGGCTATGGAGGAACAAATTCTAGTATTTTCATCTCCAGGGAAAATTCCAGAGTTTTTGTGTTCAGATAAATATCTCAGACATTCTCCAAATTCACTTGCTGAGACAATCAGAGAAAATACCAGCCTCCACACACAGTGCTTTCTGTGTCGAAGAATTCCTGAAGAATCAGACTTTCTGACATCAGTGGCTCCTTTCTCGTGAATCAAAGTGCAGATCAGGGAAGAAAATACCACTCATTTTTTGCAGTTTACGAGAAACATTTTGCAACAAGGTACCAGAATTGTGTTGGCTTTTAGACAGGCCATGTAAAGAGAATAAGAGAGAAAAGTTCTTTTATGTTGCTGACAAGTGTGCATATCTCCACAGGCAAAGAACATTGACCACAGTTATCCAACCAGAATTTTTTAAGTGCTTCCGGAGGCCAAGTGGGTCTGATACAAATGAACACAGCCCCTCTCCTGTAAATCAATAGATATCTGTGTTAATGTACAATACATGAAAATCTAATAAATTATTTTACACAATCAAGTGGAATTTTTAGCATCAGAACTTTTAGCATTTTTGGAACAGTTCTTTTTCCTTGCTAAAAACCATGGATGAGTGAATTCAGTTTTGTTTCCTTCCAAACTACTTAAACATTATATATTTAAATCTTAGCATTACTTGCATTCTGCTTAAAAACTAATAAAAAAGGAAAAGAGAGAGGCAGACAGAAGGAAAAAAAGTAATTCCTAAATCCTCTGAGTCAGAGGCTGTCTATTTAGAATATGTTTGTTCAAAACCTAGCACAATGGAGTTCTGTTCGCATGACTGGCCTCCTCTATGTTACTGTGATACTAATAATAAATTGTTATAACCGCAGAAAGTAAAAACTTTTATGTATCCAAATGACAAGGAAACTTTGACCCCATTTTCAAAAGCACCTAAATTGGCTTCAGAGTCTGAATGCCATTACATACAATGGGACTTTTCAAAATGTTACCTAAGATGTAAAAATGGATCAGTAACTGAGCAAGACTGAGATACTGCGAAAAAAGAAACTCAAAGAAGGCGAGAGAAAAATCCAATTTAAATGTATAATACCTACACACACATGTATACCTACAATCATGCATATATATATGTCAATTGAATTTACTGTGCTTAAACAGCATAACATTCTCTTTACTTAGGAAGATTTTGCATTAGCTCAAAGATCTTTCCAAGTGGCAATTAAGCTCACACTACAAGAAAAACAGTACTTCTGGGCACTAACTGCCTGTATGAACTTTTTAAACTCATAAACTGTGAGGTGTGCAGAACTTCAAACCACAGAAGCAACAAAGTAATCCAGAAAAAAATAAATATTCTAGAGTGCTTTTTTTTGCAAGCCTTTCCACTTCCCCTCCTGTCTTGCCTTTGGTTTCTCTGCCCTGACAGCTTCACGTGATATACCACATATATTGCTAAGTCCCTGCTGAGCAAATTCAAGGCTGCCATGGGATAAACCAGACAAGTCATACATATTATTTAAGGGGGTCCAGATGGCTATGGGAGACTTCCTAAATTTCTTCCCTAAAATTTAAAACAAGTTTTAAAATGTAAATCAAGGAAAATTACCTAATCTTTATTAGCAGTATGTAAACATTTGTACTATTGGAAAACATTGAGATATGCACTAGAAGATTTCTCAAGTTTGTTTGGTTTTTTCATAATTTTGGTTTCTAATGAGAACTTCCCAGATTTAAAAATGGGATGACCCAAATTTTTCTACATCATATCAAAACTCTACCTAGTAAATGTTTGATAAGGATGAAAATATTAATAAGCCTCTCAGTGAAAGTGAACTTCAAACCAGTCAAGTTTTGCCCTGCCAGACCCTGTCAGACTTGAATAGGATTACTCAGGCGTTGGCCAGCTTCTTGCTGCCAGGATTTTCCTAGCAGTAACATCAGGAAATTTTCTATTACCACAGTGGTCATAAGGCTCTTTGGAACCCCACATTTCCAACACACAGTCAAGAACAATGGATAAGCTTACTAAGCCATGATAAAGGTGATGATGTCACCACCATCATGAGGGCAGTTCTGAATTCCTTTTCCAGTAGGTCTTTGTCTTAATATTTTCCTGGAATGGAGACTTGGATAAAAACAGACTGAATGAGTCAAGATCAAGGTAAGACAGAAATACATCTAGTTTACTAGAGATATTTTTTTAAAGACCTTAGCAGAGATTAATTTGAGAGATAAGGTTTGCTGCATAATTTATTTTAATTTATAATTATATTCTTGATTGCTCTCATTCCTAAGAGGTTTTCCTGCCTTGTAGTGTTTTTCCTTCTTAATTTTATGCTCAACAGAACTATTTCAACAATTTCTTTTAGGTGGGAAGCTGATCCTAGTTACTGGTAACCCCTGTGACCTACAGAACAGATGAGTAAAATGCACCTCCATAACTTTTTCTCCAAGGAAGCAGCTTGGTCTAGAGGGGACTATCATGGACAGTCAGCTTCATCACACAGACCACAGGGACCTCACTAGGCCTTAAAATCCACTTTCAGGAGCTGTTCAAGGACCAAAACCATTCTTTAAATCTCCCAGTCCTGCTGACTACTGTGTACACAGGAGGCTACATCCTTCCCTATGGCAGCCCTGTCCAGCTGTTGCACACTTGCCAACATCTTCTGCAGAAACTCAATGATGACAAACTCAGACAACCTTAACTCTTCCTCCTTTCAGCTACTTGATGCTGCAATAGCAGGCCATCAAGGAAGATTGCAGGACCCAGCCATACTCATAGGCTTCTGCCCACTAAACTTCCTTTCAAGCTCCTAACTACTAAGCAGTTCCACATTCTTTTGACATAAACTTGGGTGACTCTTTTTTTTTTTTTTTTTTTTTTTTTTTTTTTTTTTTTTTTTTATTGAATACTAGTAGGACAAGTCCACTCTTGCCTTGCAACTATACTCTTCCATGATGACAATATCTTTCCATAAATATGTTATTCCAAATACTTTACAAGAGGACAAGTGTCCACTTCATAAACTGTTTGTACTGCTTGTATTAATTAACAACCTTTTTTTATACTGGTAGTTTGGATTAGGATTAATAGATTATGAAGACCACTCAGACCTGTCATTCCCTAAAGCATTGGCAGAAAACCCACTTGGCTTCTGGCTGACAGGAATTGAAGGTCATCCAAACTACATTAAGAAATAAAGTGAGTATAGGTCATTGCTAGTTAATGGCTCCTTTGACCCAAAATAGAGTTTCACTCTTCATGCATGTTATCTTTATGATGTATTCAGGGACAACAAGGCCTGTCTTCTGTCCTTACTGACTTCAATTTACAATACAGCTATTTCACCATCCCGCTCTGTCTTTAATTCAGTGACAAAAGGCCATGCACTGGAAAGTTATTATTATTTATATACACCATGCCACTGCCTAGGCACGTAATCAAGGATCGATTGTGCTGTGTAGTGTACAGACATATAACAAAGAAAACAGGCCCTGCCTCAGGCAGTTGCAGTCTGTGCAGCAAGTGCAGCAGGTAAACACAAGTGATAAATAGCACAGGGCTGGATAAGTGAAAAATAAAATGCATAACATTTATCAGAAAACAGATGTCCCAACTTCCCACCTAGGTTTTTTATTTGTCCTGTCTTTGGCACTCCACTCTAGCAGTTTGTTGTTTAAGCTCTTTCAGTATGAAACTTACTTCTTTATGCTCACATGCAAATAAATTCCATGAATAAAAATATCATAATAATTTTACATATGCTTAGAAACCATAAGTATATGCATTACACAAAAAGTTAAAAATTAGTGAGGAAGACTAATGGCAATCACAAGGCTTTAGATGTACATCAGAATGCATATAATTATGAGTGCATGTAGGTTTTTTTACTGCATACCTCAGTTCATTGAATGTGTAGAGGTAATACATATTGATATACTTCAACATCATTATTCTGCTTTATACTTGTAAGGATAGGAAATCACTGGAGAAAAAGCTGGATAAATGGGTTGCAAAAAAAGTAGCTTAGACATCTTTTAGAAGTCAAAATGAGTATCAGAGTCACAGTCTTGAATCATTGTCCATATATGGACTCACTAGAAAATTCTCCTTAATTTTCAATAATTGTTGTTTATGGTGCACATTTCATCAGCCTAGTTACACTGATTCCAGGGAGAGATGTCATTTTATAATTGATGGATGACATTAGGCAAACAAGTGCAGTCTGACATTCAGGTCTAGAAATCACAGAAGGCCCAGTAGCAAAGTGAGTCAGTGAAAAATTCAACTACCCTACTGTAAAATGCTCTGGAATTTACAACAGATTTGTCTCACTGAATTCATTGAGCTGACCCTTCAAATCAGGCTGTGCACATCTGAGGTGAGAACAAGATCTGTGGTTTCTGCACATGCAATGCCTGGGCTGCTCACCAGCATCTTCACATGCTGCAAATGATAACTTTCTCTCCCCACTCTAGTTTTAGCAAGTGGAAGGTCAACACTTACTTTATGTATTTGGTTAGTTACTGATGCCTAGCTCCTACTTTTTACACATGGAGAAATGTACATGAACAGATCCAAAACAGAAATGGAAGCAGAATGAAGGCTTGCTGACACTCCATCTGCTGCTGCATTAGAGACACTCAGGCAGAGATGACATCTGTTTGCAGATGTTGTTTCTTTTGTAGACTGAACTCTGGAAAGAGCCCACATATATGGAGAGTAAGTGAGGAATGATTTAGCCTACATATATCCTACTACATAAAATAAGGCCAGGGCACAGTCAGAAGTACAGTACAGTACTGTAGCAGGATTGCTGCATTCTTTTATTATCACACTCCTCAACATTGTTTTGGCACATGTCAGATGATGCCTGGATGTGGTTTGTGGGACAGTACTTGTCAGGAGCTATTTCCATTAGCCAGCCTGAACACTGTGACACTGCCTTCTGAGAGGAGCAGACACAAAATCCAGATCAGTAAATTCTCTTGCTTGAAAATAATTTGTGTTAAGAAAATATTAGTCACAAGAATCACATTCAGACTGCACCTACTCTAAGCATCTGCTCATGGCCACTACTGGTTGAAGAATCCCGGAATACACCTTATTAGGTCACTGAATTAGGTTTTAAGATGTATTGTGTATCTGTACTTGTGTGTATATGCACAGACACATAGACAGACATATACATACCCCCAAAAATGCAAAGGAATGCTTTGAGTAGGTGTACTAAGATCACAAACTTGGAAGGTCAACAATTAATAATAGAATTTTCTAGAGGTTAAAAATATTCCATCCAGAGTTCAAATAAAAATTGAAACAGAAAGTCAATGAATACAAACTGACAACGTCAGAGAACTAAGTCCTCATTCCTGATCTATTATTGGCTAGAAGAAAAGAGTAAACCAATGCATTCATATTATATGCCTTTTTTATCCCTGTCCCCCACTGAGTAAATGATAGTTAAGCACACTTAAACATAGTATCTGAAAAGAGCTTTTTTTTTTTTTTTTTTGCTGGTTAATTTGAAGGGAAGCTTTCTGATTAATTTTAATGCAGTTATTCCCTAAGAAACTAGTTTATTAGGAGAGGCTGTAAGTGCTATACTTCTTCCCTAGATGTTGTCTTTTATACATTTTCAGATATTTTCCATTGCTGTTTTTCAGAAAAAGAATTAAGTACTCTTCTCACCAAATCTATGTACTTTGGGATCTGCACCTCAGAGATTTTTCGTGAACTTAAAATAAAAAAAAAATAATTTTACAGAGCTGAGCCAGGAAAACAGAGACACAAGGTATTGATATTGAATTACATTGAAAAAGACATAAATCATTTTTACCTCTCTGCTTATACTGAATATTTTTATGTTTCAACACAGTCTGTGTGTTCCTTTTTGTGGAAGGGGCATTATAGCTGGAATTCAGAGCGCAGTCTGAGGATATTCAGTGGTAAAATGCTTTATGCTTCCTGTGTAGCAAGAAAGCAGCCATTCTGTCTTAGTTAAATCGAAATGTCAGTGATCACGACTGATTGTGCCCAGATTTTCTGTCATCCCTGTTAACTCTGAACAGAGGGATCAGCATTTGGCACCCAAATTAGCAGATATGGCCAGCAACACTTTGCGAGGATGTCAGGAACTCTTCAGGTGACTGTTCTTGCTGCTCTATAATGACTGTAAGCAGGAAAGTAAAGCAGCCATGGAATTCACAGATTCCAGACACAAGTTTCAAAATCTGCCAAGATTTTATCCTCCTATGACCACATCGAATTTTTTTTTTTTTTTTTGGTCATCTCCTCCCCCCTCCCCCTTAAAATAAACTAGAGAGATTCTTTGACTGTTCTGAAAACCTGACAGTTCTTTGTCTGCTCTTCCAAAGGGAGGGCTCTTTTACACTGTATTCATCTTCAAGCTGGGACTGCCAATTATAGCTCCACCTGGGCTCAGGAATAAAAGATGTCAGACTGCAGCCTTTGTCCTTTTTTGACTGCTTTATACTGCTATTACATTGATTGCTCTTTGTTTCCCTGCAAATGGGGTTTTACAATTGCAGTCCACCTCCTTCCCTCCTTCTACCACACTCCCTACTCCTTGTTACAAGCTTTCCTTTCTTTCCTTTTCTTCTTTTTTTTTTTCCCCACTTCTACTATTAATTTTTTGTAGATGCTGAGTTTTGATAAGAATCACTTTGAACCACTTCTTTATGAGATTTTAAACCACACCTAGAGACCAGCAAAGGTAAGTCAGCAGAGGGATCAACACAGATATATCTCTATCCAGGAATAATTCAGTACCCTATGTCTCATTTACACCTTGTGATTATGACTGCTTTTAATATGACTTTTCTCTCCAGTTTAGAGAGCTTATGTGTATTCTTATGAATTGAAAGTGGATCCCTGCCCTTTTGTGGTTTGTTCACACTGGTCCAGAGAGCAGAGCAGGAAAGTTTAGCCAACAATGCCAATACAACACTATAAAGATTAATAGGGGACCTGAAAAGCAACAAGGACTTTGAGTGATTTCAAGGATTCCAAAGACTCAAGAAATCAATTTCAGTGAAAATGTCCTTGCTAATTTAGTACCTGATAGTATTTGACACCTCTGTGCTCCAGTAAGAACACTGAGCAATATAAGGATTTCTGTGCATGCCTTTTGCAATAAGGATTGTAAATGAAAATTAATGTTAGCTAAATCCATACAGGCAGAAAGATAAAGAATACCCTTCTAATACCTATCTACTCAAAATAAAAGTTAACTCTATTACTATCTTCACATCTATCAAAAAGAAATAAATCAGTAAAGGAAAATAAATTATGGACACTGGGTAAGTAAGAGTGGAACACTGTTGAAACTATAAAATCTTGCATATCGTGTCAGAACTGCTGCAGCACTGTCTTAGCACTGAAGAACCATGTGAGGCTGCTGGGGGAAAAAGCCAACAACTCCTCCTGACAAGAGAAAATTTAGATGCTCGTTGACTTGATCTTGTCATTGTTTCATTGCACATTAACAAAAGCACCAGCTCATGCTAGATGCTCAAAATAGGATAAAAGCAATTCATAAAATAAAATCTCTCCTCTGATGGTGTCGTAGGTATTAAAATTCTGTTTATAGTGAAGGTTTTTTATATGTCCTAATTACGTGCTGGAACTAACTATTGTCAGTTCTGCCATGCTGAAAGAGTCTTAATGATGACATTATAGTTTGAATAGAATTTTTAAGCAGATCTAATGTAAAAAGATATGTAATTAATCAAATTTTACATTTACTTTATCTAGGAATAAAGGCCTGCTGTATCTTTCTCTAAGACTATTGCAATCTTCTTGATTCAAACAAGGTCTAGATCTATGAACTTCCTAAAACAAAATAGGAAAGTAAAATACAGACATCTTAGAGGGCTGCAGAAGGGACAAAATACCTAATAAGGGACACATTCCTTCTTCCAATATCTGTAAAAGATCTTATGCCCTCTCATTTTTTCTAGGAAATATATTTCATCTGCACTAGTGAGATCATTATCCACATCCCATTTCTAGCATGCCAAAAAATTTGCACATAGAGGAATAACACAAAAGCAAAAGCAGCTGAAGAGGGTTGAAGGGAGAGTGATGTGATACACACAATTGGATGTTGGATGACATAAACCAGATGCGTAAAGGTTTTTTGTCAATCAGATGCAGCCTTCACATTGCATTATTTCATCTGAAGAAAAAAAAAAGTATCTTACTGGACTTCTCTTTTTTCAATTTCAGGTTTTTTGAGAGAAAAGATAAATATTTCACAGGGCTTCACAGAAATCTAATACACTTTGCATGGATTGTATGCACACACATTTTGTGTGTAAGAACATTTATTTTCCTTACACAGACACACACATACACCACAGAATGTGCATACTAAAGTATGTATAAAGACACATGTGCAGGCACACATGACCAGCAGCACACACCAGTTTAAAATGTAGCAAACAGCATCACTCTGCAAAGAAAGAGAAAACTGCTGACCCTCAAAGCTTATGAACATTGTGATCCTTAGCTGCATGCTTAAATAAATGTTCTGTGTTTTCAGGCTAGCTATGCATGGTTCAAGTTAAAGCTTTAAGTTTTATGTTTGGATAGTACCTACCGTCCAGCTTTCTCTGTGTGTCTAGTCTTGAGTGAATAATGCAGGTTAATCACCAAGGCACATAGCAGGGTGAGGACAAGGCAAAGAAAGCAGAGAGCAACCCCAGCTTCCCTCTCTCATCACTGCTGGCTGTGCTTGTATGCATTGCCTGGCTTGGCACTATGGCAAACTGCACCCACGTTTAAATAAAATGTGTCTAATGAATGAGTCTCACAGATCTATTTTATATTTGTTATGTTCACTGGCCTCATCTGTGCTGATAAAAGCTTGTGAAAAACTTGTTAAAGGGAAGAGAAAAAGAAAACCAAAGTAGTCAGAATTAATAGCTGCTGTGCTACTATGAATGGTGCCTGAAGCAGCCCTTAAAATACAATAACAAGCTAAAACCCAGAAAGAAATTCTCCAGCAGATACAACAAAGGTACAAGGAGGTCGTTTGTGCTATTCAAATAACCATCACATCAAAATGGCACTGCCAGAAAAATGGAATTTCCAACAAAAACATCTGCTCCCTATGAGTCGTCTGAGTAACATCCGTGGAGCAAACCAAGAAAATGTATTTGAAGCAGAGGTGTGGGAGTTAAAATCTCTGTGTTCATTACTCAATTTGCACCGTGTTCATACAGGACCTTGAACACGTTGCTAAATGTTGCTAAGCTAGTGGGTCTTCATCAGCTAAATAAACACACTAAAAGGTAGTAGAGTTAAAATAGAGTTGATCTCACTGAATACATCAGGAACCCGTCCTGGATTAGAAATATCAACCCACCTTCTCCCAGCTAATTTATAGACATTAATGCTCATGATGTATTTCACAGTTCTTAGATAAATAGGCAGACATGGAAAAAGGGCCACTCAAAGACCATGTTTTACTGTGCTTTGTGCTGATGACTCATTATTTTTCTGGGAAAGAAGGTCACTGCCTCTTGAATCATCAGCAAAATGGCAGTAAATTCTGATTTCAGACTGTGTGCAGTGCCTGGGGGGAGAAAGGAGAGAAAGGAGAGAGCATTTTGCAGATGATTCCTGAGAATTTTTTCCATCAGACTTTTCTTCACATTTTTATTGAGGACAGGCAGGAGGAGAACCTGTTCTGTCTGTGAAAAAGGCCAAAGACATAGCCCTTGTATCTTGTCACTTAAAATTTATTGGAAGAGGTCTTCTAGAGGCCATAAACTGCTCTCCAGAAAACCTCAGCTTCAGCATTTCTTTCCAGGTGTCCATGTGGTTTCTGTACCTTCATGCTAGTCTCTGTTATTGCTACTCCAGTTTAGCTGAGGTGTGTGAAGCTGGGAGGACCAACCCTCCATGAAGGAACCATACAGGACACTACAGCTCTGTAAATGGGAGAAGCAGTGAAAAGTAACTGAGACAGGGGACTAAGATCTTTGACATCGCTACACTCTGTAGAAAAGCTAGGTACAAAAAAAGGTCACAGTCTACTCTAGGTCTTATAACTGGCCTTGAGAAATTGGTCTGTTCCATGATTCAATTGTTTTTTATTTTTCCATTTTACTGGAATTTTTGACCATCAAAGTTTGCTTTAAAAAGTATAAAATATTCCAAGAAAAGTAGTTGCATCAAACCTGAACCCTTAGTTGTTAAAAAATAGTACATTTTGATTTATATTTTGTTATTATTCTATAATCTTCAAAATGATCACATTTTAAAGTTCCCTGCATCAAAGTATCAAGGATCAAGAGGTGTAGCTCTCTATGGGTTGAAATTAGCTCAGAAACCTGCATTTCTTCCTTTTGGAAACCCTCTTGAAACAAAATGTGTATATGTCATCGGTAGCAACAGTCACTTCCTTGTCAGTGCCTTGGACTTTCAGTAGTAGATCAATAGTGCCCATACTCTTTTTTTTTGTTGTTGTTGTTTTTCTTTTTATTTTATAAAAAAGAAGCTTTCTCATCTGCAGGTTTCAGGTTCCCTAAACTAAATTCTTCACATGCCCAAAGCAGGAATCGACCACTTCAAAAACCTGATAGTTTTGTCTGAAGAATTTTTGGCACTCCTTAGAACTAAGTTGTCATTAGTTCTTACAGTTTGTTTCTGGGCTTCAAGCCTTAGCAGTCAAGCTAGTCTTTTAAGTCCAGTGGATTCACAACGCTGAACCAGAATCTGACCTAATGATTCCCCCCTCAAGTGTTTGCTAAGCAGTGACTAAGTTTAATACAGTCTTCTCTTTTCTGTGTATTGTTGCAGACAGATTCCTCTGGAATTAGACCAGCACATTCATCCAGAAAACAAACTATATGACATGCCAGCATAAATTATTAGACAGCAGTTCCTAATTTATTACAAAGGGCAGTTACATTAAAAAAAGTTTAGGGTTTTTTTTGGTTTTTTTTTTTTTTTTGATTTAGAGGATAGGTTACTAATTTCACTTCACCCCCTACTTAGCAACTATGAAAACAAAATGTCATAAAATGGCATATTTAGCCTCAACATTGCTAAATTGTAAACTGAACATAAGTGGCACATTCATCACGTTTTTGAAAGCACTTACTGCTCTCCCTTACCCTGTGTTTTCCCACCTAGCAGCACTCCTCAGGACAAAGGCCAGACCACAGCGAAAGATAAGAGAGGGAAACAAACACTGTGGAGATGGAGCCCTGAGGACGAGAGATGACAGACTGCATAGCACAGCCACAATGGTAGTGTCAGGATGGGAAGGTGGAGTCACATGTCAAGCCTACAGCTTTTATTCACTCTTGTATGAATCAGAATAGTGCTGAAAACTCTGCCTGATTTGTGTTCTCTTTGCCTGTAAACTCTGATTGGAGTTTACATGAAAATTGTGTTTTGTTCTTAGCTAAGGTAATTAGTAGCAACAGAAAAAAGTCAAAAGTTTATAACTTTGCACAAGAAGTCTGCTAGATTAAAAGGCAAACTCTTTCAAAACTCAATCCAAAATAGCTAAAAAAAATAGATTTACACAAAAGCTGTCTGTTTTTCCTGTGCTGGTGAAGTTCAGACGTACCAATTGAAAGAATTTTGTATGGAAGTGCTTCACAATTATTTATCTTGCTATGATATAAAAGTAGGAATTAGCTTAATTCTTGTTCAGTATTGTCATTTCAAACTGTTTAATGTAAAGCAGGATGGGGAAAGTACTGACCAGAGCTTGATTAAACCAATAATACTCTTGGCTGATAATCAGATTGAAAATACAAACCAGAGAGGAGGTAAAATTTTGCTTTCTAAGAAGGAAGTTCCACCAACTTCCTTGTATCATCACCCGAGACTGGACACCATCAAAAAGGAACAGGAGAGCAACACTTCAACACCTGCCTTCAAGGCAATGTAAGGTCAGGTCTGTGTGCTCATGGAAAAAGCAGACCAACTATTGTACATCTGTCTGCCACAAAGGGGTCTTCAGTATTAACACCATCCTGGTTTGCTTCAAATCCAGTACCAGTTTGTTGTAAGTTTTTAAGAACTGTGCAGTCTTGTCCACACTGCCTGTTGTGAATGACACAGGCACGGCCTGAACCACGTCTGATTTTTCTACTGGAAAGTGCTGACTAGCAGGGAACATGCTGATTATTAGGAATCTAGACAATTAGTAATCTGTGCTTGAGCTCATTCTCTGGTTTGGTTTTACATAGCATTATGATTTATAATTTATAATGTTGCAAAACACACAGCCCAGAGTAATGCTTATTACTCCTAGAGATTTCCCTTCCAACTTAAAAAGTGCACAGTGCACATGAGACATTGATACTGTGCTTTTTTTCTTTCATAGTCTGGCAATGCTGTAATACTAAATATCATTAGATGTGGTAGTAAGACAAAAAACCTGGAGATAATACAGTACTCCTAAGAAATATATTACAAATTTTACATTCTCACATGTTTTTTCCTATGTAGAGAAAAGTTTCCATTCATTTAAGTGTGAGGTTTTTCTGAGTAAAGATTCTGTTCAAATCAAGGCCTGATGCTGGTCCACCAAAGTTTCCTGTGCAAATCTGACAAAGTGTAAGGGAATGAGGAGCTAGCATTAATACAAAACTTGAGTGGGCAGAATATACTCCCAACTCCAGGCAGCAGGATTTGACCCACAGGAATGTTGGAAAGGATCTCACTTCTTACTCATCTCAAATTATCTCAGCTAAGATTTCTGAAGTTGTGTGTGTGAATATGTGTGTCTGTGTACATGGACATGTGAGCCTCTGTTTATTTATTTTCAAATAATCTGATGCTGCAAAAGTATTTTAAATTACTTTTCTATATGGAAAGAGATGAAAAATGTTCATGGCTGTCCTTTTCTTGGGCACCTTTCAAGACCCCTAAAACACTTTCCTTTTATGAACTGAAACCAAAGTGGGTCATTTGGCTTGTAAGAGACATCATTATATTGAGCTGTGTGCTAATTAGTTCACTTTCCCTGATTATCATTAATACCTGTGGCTGTATGATTCGCATAGGCTAATAATATGCTCATAAAACCGAGAGAATGCAGATAAAAAACTTAGAGAGACTTAAGAAAGATTAAACACAAGCTGCAAATACGGAAACATAAGAGACCTGAAATGAAAAACTGACATATTAAACATCAAATTTAAATCTGCTTTACAGAGGGATTAAATGCTCACTGTGGACTGTGAGAGAATCCATTTCTAATGGTGAATTTGTATCAGTCCACAGGGAACCCTATCAAGGCACAGCTGACTAATGACTATCATTTTCACTTGATTTCATTAGTATTTAAGTTATAGCATGAAGTACATTCCCTTCGGTGCCCTGAAAGTTAGTGATTTACATACATTTGCTGTGAAGCTTTTGCTTTGACTAATATAAAAATGATTTGCTAGTAGAGAGTATATTCTTTCTCATGCCTACCCAAGTCCACTCATTCAAAAACAAATGTTAACTTTTCAAATGATTCGTCACAACATATTTCAGAGGCATGTTATAATAAAAATAAAATAATGCTGTCAGCCTGAAATCATTCTGTCTTTCTGGATATGATGTAACACTCTTTGTTAGTCAACCTATAGTCGTTTGTTACCAGATTTTTCTGTACAGTGCGTGCATGCAATATGTCTTTCTCCTCTATAGTGTCCAAATCCAGAGTTAGAGCAAACTATCATAGACAAGCTTCAATTTATCTGTTTAACTGATCATGTGTGTGTTTGTGACAATGCCTGTAAAAGAAATTCTGAATATCTGGCCAAGACGGGTAGCTTTTTGAAAAAGGATAGAAAAAAATGCTGAAAGTAAATGACTGCCTGAGTGTCCCTTGCTGACACCTTACTCCTGGATTCCTCATCCAATTAAAAATAAAAACACTCATCCTCATCTCCAGTTTTTCCCACCTATTCTCTCACCTCCCATTACTCAGACAATACAGCCTACCAAACCAGCTGCTCTTCATACATTTTTTCCAGACTTTTCCACCTTTTTAGCTTTACTGACACCCCTCTCTTTTTTCTGCTGCTCTTCATCTTCTGCTGCATTTTCAACATCCTCCCCCTAAAATGACAAATAAAACAGGTACAGGCAGCACTACTTCAGTATTTTGCAGATGGCTCCATTCACACGAACTTGCTTCAGAATATCTTTTCCTTCTGAGTCTTTCTGTCCAAAACATGCCCACACAGCCACTGTTCAGTAAATAATATTCTCTTTTATTCTTAATAGCAAAGCCCAAACCTACTCAATACATGACACTAGCCTAATTATATGTTGTTCCTTTTTTAAAAATTTCATTTAATGAAGCTATAGGAAAGCTTAGAATCTTATGCTTAGATAAGAAGACATATCTGTAAAACATCAGTTCTATATGCATAAAAAAGTCAGGAAGCCCTGAGCCTATAGTTAGTTCAGAGGCACAAAGGGATTAAATCAAAATACAGTTTAAAAAAGAGGCTTAAAAGTGCATGGTAAGAGGGTTCAGCAAATGGACAGAAAGAGGAAATAAAGGTTGTGTGGAAAAGGAGCGAGGGAGTAATACACTGTGTTTGCTGTGTATAATCACTTGTAAATCCTGGCCACACAGGAAAGGTCCATGCAAAAGTCTTCTGATTTGTGTTAGTACCATCAATTATGAGTATCAGCCAGACACCCCCATCAAAACTGGAATGCTGTAAACAGACACTGAAGTGAGCCCATGTGTCAGACAACTGACAGGCTAAATAGACAGGGTGGAAAAGGGAAACAGAGGAAGGATTGCTATTCCTGTGTTGTACCTGGCCTACTAAAATACTGACATCTTGTACAATTTATTCAAATTACTGAAATGTAAGACAGAAACAAGTGCAAAACCACATCTGATTCACATCCTTTTGCCCCATCGCACCAATTTTTTCCATCTTCTTTGATTTCTTGCTGTATTTTGATTTTATGTTTTTTTGATTAGTGAATCTACTCCAGGTTCAATTATTCCAGTAATGGAACATACATGAATCCAGAGCAAGGTGGATGAAAGTCTTCCTTGATTTTTTGGGGGATTTATGCATCAACTTGAAATGGTCCTTCTTCCAGAACAGTTACTGCTTCTCTCCACTCTATATAACACTCCTCTGCTTCAATGCTCTTGACAAAATACTGCTGCTTCAGCAAAAAGCTTTGAAGGTGAAGGTGAAAAAGTTTGTTCCAAGAATGTGGTGTGTATGATCATGTAACCTCTAAGTGGAGACTTAATGCTGAATTGGGGAGCTCCTGTGACTGTTCTTCTCTCCCTACCAGTAGAGTCAGAATCTCCTGTTAACCCCTCTAAGTTTATAGAAACCATGATGCAGATTTATTTTGGTTTATGAAGGGAATGGAATCACAGGAAAATAATCAGAACAGGTTTTCAGCACTAGAAAGGCAAAAAAGTTAGTGAAAACCTTCAGTATATAGATAGCATACACTCCAGGAAAATCATCCTAGACTCCCAAAGTCCATGAAGAAAGCATCATTTTTGCACTTGATATTGGCTTCTGAGAATACTGGGAGCCCAACAGTTCCTTGTTTCCTTAAACACTCAAATCTTAATATGCAATTTCAGTAGAAGATTTTTAATTTTTAAATCCCAGTACAGACAAGGCTTTCTTATGCTGCAGAGTTCATCTGAGACAGTAGTTCTGTCCATGTTTCTGTCTGCAAACAAATGCCCTTTAGCAAATGACACTGCTTTCAAACACTGCATTTCCCTTTGAATTATTTGCAGTACCACTAAGTGGTCTGCATTTTGTTCTTCACCCTAGCAACTCAGTTTCAAAACTAAAGTACAATATTTTAGATTAAAAGGAAGTCCCTGAAAATTAAGACTGCCAACAGATCATGCATGCTAAGTCCTTTTGCAAATTCTGACCTAAAAAAAAAAGTATTATTAGTTAAGCACAAAGAAATTTATTATTTTAGTCTACTGTTATTTTACCAACCCTTAAAAATAGATATAAATGAACAGAAATTAAAGGAGTATGTGAAAAAGATAATGGTTTTAGTGAGTGTTCACAGTAGCTGTTGACTGCTCTTTGCATTTCAACTTCGTCTATTGCTAAGATAATTTGTGAGCAAGATATAAACTATCCTTGAGGGTGAAAATGTTGGTAGAGTGGAATACTGGCAGGAATTTATGAAAATGTAAAGGTTAACTGAAAGTATTTATCTTATTTCAATATCCATGACTATCTGAAACTTTTACAACTCCATTACATTTAATCAGTTCACTTTCTGCTTGTATGAAAGATCAGACTCAGGTTGAAACTTGAAATAGAAAATATTTTCCCCATCATCTGCAAATAAGAACATTATTGAACATGGCAATGTATAAGAATAAGCACTGCCTGAAAGTGCCACTAGGGAGGATGATAAACTAGCAAACAGAAAGGCTTTTTACACCTTAGAAGTCAAAACAGAGATTTAGCTTTTTCAGTGCCTGGCTTTGTTTAGTTTGTTTTGGTTTTCTATGCAGAATCACAGGAAGAATTTCATTCATTTGTAAAAGATGTTGAACAACACAGCATGCTTCAAATGGTTGAAAATGCTGCCTATTTGTTTAAAACGTGATTAACACTCTGCAGAACTCAGGCTATCCAATCCTGATGATTAATTGAATCTCATGTAATTTTCTTGTTGTATTTGCAATAAATCAGACTCTAAAATCTTACAGTAAAGTACTTAATCATTCTTACCTGTATCTCAGCAAGTCTGTGGTTCTTCGTAAGGTGATGCTGAAACTACAAGCTTGTAGCTCAACTAGACCACGCTCAGAGAGAAAAGTATCCCTGACTGAGAAAGTTTAGAAAATTTAGCAGAATTTGAAAGTCTTGTTTCTTCATGAGATCTTGAGTCATCTTTGTTACTGGTATGATGTCTACACAGATTTTGTTAAATTTCCTGGGATTCATTTGAGTGGACCTTCCTGAAAACAGATCTATCTTTTGAATATTCTGCTGTTTTCCATTGCTTATGAACTTTATACTACTTTGGTTCTCAAAGCCATAGCTACTCTATAGTAGGGTAGCTTAGAGTCAGTTATTGGGTGAGAGTTCACCACCATCAGTGGGAAAGTGATATACAGTTCTTTGGAGCTTTGGTCACCCATGGACACCATTCCTGTCAATTTAAGACAGAGGAGTCACAATGACATTTGAAAACCATGGCAGACTTAATCTTAACTAAGACGTACTTTGATAATAGGATAAACAGATTCCTCAAGGAGTGGTATCACCTCCTTAGATATAGCCATTTCCTGTTCTCAGATAAACACACTTTCAAAAATTTTGGTATGTTGCCACTGACAGTGCTCATGTGAATGACATCCGTGGACCTTTGGCTGCTGTGACAATGGCACTTAGTATATAAAATCAAGTAGTGTTTTATTCTACTAGACAGGAATAAGCATGTAATTATATTTTAATTAAAAAGCAATTATTTACTGGCAACTATTGAAGACATCTTTAATGGTAATTCTGAGTGTGACTACCATGTAATTTGTAGAGAGAAATAAGTGTGCAATTACCCTGTTAGTAACACAGTAATTACAAAATACATCCATGCTTCTTTCTGTTTTCTGACATGGAGTTACCAACACCTGCAAAGTATAAATTACATGGCAACTACATATGCAGCTGCCAGGTGATGCACAGTAGAATGAAAAGATGGCAGATATAATTTCAGAATTAGGGTTTGATTCATTAATATAAAACTGGTGTAACAGACTGCAAAACAGAAATAAGACCAAGCTGCTGGAATCCACAGAGCTTGAGAGAGTTATAAATGTGCTGAGAATCAACCCCAAATCTTTGTGTAGAATTATGGGTACAATAAAATAAACTGTCACAAGTCTGGATTTAGTAGCTTATCCCTTTCACTTGAACTGATTTTACCCTATTCAAAAGAGAGAGTTTCTGCTGTTTCTATCATGGGTTCCTATCACAGATGAGCAACAGAGTCTTTCTGTATGTGGAACCTCCTCGTATGTATGTCAACTTCTCACCTACCTCTTATGTCATTATTCTAGTGACATTTCCAAACAATGGGTTTGACAGAAGGTGGGCCCTGAGCAGAGGAACTTATCAAGTGAGTGGAAAAGCAGAAGCAAAAGCCCCAAGGCAAGAGATGTCATAAACATTTAATAGAAAACATTAAATACACTAAATACATTTTTTTTTGAAGCAAATGATGTGTCATTTTGTGACTGGAGTAGGCTACATTCATTCTAACAAAGTCCTTGTTTATTTCACATAAATATAGCTTAGTCTTAGGCACGAGTCTTGAAAACATATTGACTACTTAGGTGCTCAAAGATAAAGCAATATTTATCTACACCAGCACACACATCATCTCATTTAACCCGTGCATCTAAATCACACCCTAAACACCAAAAGATTTCTGTCAAATATTACACCAAAGCACATGGACAGCTTAATTTTAAAAAGTCATGGCAACTAGAAATTAGTATGAGCCCTACGTGGTCAGAATGTTTGAATATCAGCCCAATTTTATGCAACAGCCTACAATAAAGACCTGTGTTTGAGGTTTATTTAGAAGTAATTTATCTAAAATGAAAATAGTCTTTGTTTTCCTTAAAGAAAGGATGAAAGTTATAGAGAAACACAGGACTGCAAAACCCTTCTGAATCACAAATTCTAAGCCTCCGAGAAGAAAGAAATTTATTGCAAGTAATCCAGTGTGATGTGAGACAACACAATCCATGCTGGAAAGATTTCTTTCCAGCTGTACTACTCGTCCCTTTCTTGGTCTGGGAAACTAAAGTTCAGCAACAAAACTAAGTAGGCTATTATTTACTTAGCCCTCAAACTCCATTTATTACTATCATATTACTTAGACTTTACCATCTCATTTTATATGAGTGCTGAATTTCTTCAGCTGTGCCAGGATACAGCCACTTAATATTTATAGCATTTAATTTGATGTTCTGTCATCCATCAAGACTTACAGCAATACTGTCCCAAGATGCTTGAATCCTATATAACAAAACACAAAGCTGTTGATTACAAAATAGGATGATGAAAAGGGGGCTGGGGTGCCTTTCTAGAAAGTTGTGGAGGAAAATGTGAGTCATCTTAAAGTACTTATTTTGAAGAGAAGCAGGATGAGCCCTTCCTTTCGCATCTCTGAAAATTTAGAATAATAAATATAATTAAAGTTTTCTCCAACAGCTATACTGTGGGAATGCTGTAATCCTTCTTTGTCCACACTGAGTGTTTCCAGGGTGATTAATTGTTAATTGACAAATGTCAGTGTACCCTGGAGAATATTTTGCTGAAAACATACAGCCAATGATGGCCATTAATTTTTCCCTCTTCTTGTTTGCAAAATCTCACTGAGAGGCATTCATGTCTTATAATTTATCCAAGGGTTTCTACGGAACAATAGCTTGCATTCTAGATGCTGGCACCTTGAATTGGGTATAAGTAAGAGTGAGTGTTTTGTCTGAAAGGCTGGATTCCACTAAGACAGTGCCTACACATAAATAGATGACTATTCATTTGATCAGTTAGACTTGTGCCTAAATGCAATGGAACTGAGACCAGAGAATGATCTGGTCAGAAGCACTCTGTGTCTGCTGCTGATATAAATCAAAATAACAGGGAAAAAAAGAAATAAAAAATAAAGAAATAAAACCAAAACAAACAAAAACCCCAAAACAAAACAAAAACCCCTCAGCTTTGTTTATTGAACTGACCTCCTGCCGTTTTGTTATCAAAACAGCTAGAAAGACTATTAAGCCATGGCATAGGCTTTTAGTGACAATACAGCTATTGCCCAGTTCCTGTCGCTTTGTTGCATCATTGTTACAGCCCAGTGGTTGTGTTTCAGCTGCAGTGCTTCTGGAGTTGGTGTGGAGGTTTCTTCTTCTGCAAACATCTACGAAAAAGAAAACTTCTTTTGCCACTAATGGATATTGTTGTAGCAGTGTAAATAGAGAGGTCAAAGGCTGTGAACATGAAAACATGGTAGTAAGTAAAAAAAAAAAAGGGGGGGGGGGGAATAATATCCTTTTTAGTTTTATGTAATTATTCTATGGGTTTTTTAAAAAAAATTAGTCAAAACAGCCATGAATACACATAACTTGCACACAGGATATGTTTAGAATTTGTGATTATTTGGACTGACAGTGTCTGTATGGTTTCTTTAGGTAGTTGAATAAAGGTCAAAATGCATTACTGTGCTCTGAGTCCTAGAAGTTTCCTCCCAGAACTGTGCTGAGGAAACTCACTCCACAGTTGTCTGCTTTTTTGCCTGTTACAGAGATAAACAGAAAACTTCCTTCTCTGAAGCTGTCATTCTCGCATCTTTCATGTGTGCTAAACTCACTCGAAAAAATATTTCAGAGGAAAACAATAGAAGTGCTTTATAACTCATACACAGTAATTGGTGTCCTGATGAAATCTGGGGCCTTATCTTGAATTCCTAGCACATCTTATGCTTGCCAGGACGTTTCACAAGGTATGTGGCACAACTGCTTGTTGCTGATATAACTTTCAATCCAGATGTACAATCTTCTTATTGTTTACTCTCAAAACATTTAGAGATATGTTTAAATATGTATAAACATATGAAAATTTCAGTCTAGACAAGTAACGAATAAAGTGTTTCTGAATCTTTTGAGGGTATTTTTCCACTCTTTTTAGATGAATTATTTTTCTATTTTAAGTAACAAGACCTTCTACAAAACCTTAAATGTCATTATTTAATCTTAAAATAGTCTGTGTCTTTTAATAGATATAGATAAATAAAAAGCTTTATTTTAATGTTTATTTTAATTTTTTAAGAGTTTAAAAACTCCTAAGAAAACATGATGGACATATATCACATGGGCTTTTGATTTCTCCTACGTGAAGCAAAAAAAACAGCCCTTTTTTGGGTAAAAATTGCACCCGTTTTTACCAAGAGGAACAGCAGAAATTTCAGAGGTGGCCAAAATTGTGATTATGCTTGGAAAATAATTCCTGTAGGATTTATCTGCATAATCTTTACCATCAAAAGAACCAAAAGGTTCCAAGTTCAGGAAAGTTGCATGTGCTTATTTTGGAATACAGAAATCATCCCAATGGCATAATTTTTGGATACAGGTTCCTTGCATTTCTGTGGTAGCCAGAAGGTAGATGAAGACAGTATGAAGTGGGGTAGGAAGGTGCTCGTGGCACACACAGAGGGAATCCTGCATCCATAGTGTAGAGGTGACAGAAAACTGGAGCACAGCAATCTTCCACTTGAGTTGTTCCACATGTTCTACTTGGTGTCTTTCCTGCAGGGAACTCACCTTGCATCCAAATACTAGATTTTGTTACTGGCAGAAAAAATGAAAAAATAAAAAGGAAAAAGAAAAATGGCCTTTTCAGAGGTCTCAGCTGCTCTGGTAGAAAAAAGTAGGTGGAGAAGGGAAAAAAATCAACGAAAAAAAAGCTCCTTTTCCATTCCTCAATGAGCCCAAAATTTAATGCAAGACTCTTCAAGCCTAACTCAAGCTTCTCCTTGAGCACCTGCAGTCTTACGCCTCTGGAATCAACATTGTTAGGAAGCTCAGTCACCATCCAACCTGTGTCTTCTTGAAGATGACTTTTTCCTTCTAAATCTGCCTTCAGTTCTGGAAGTCAAGCCTTCTTCTTCCCAAGAGTGTTGTTCCTCAGGCAGGAAGAAATACCATAAGGAAGTCCTCACAGACTAAAGGAAGCTCAGGGGGAGCTGGGTTGTATACATTGAATGGCTCCAGGGAATTGGTTATAATGAGTACAAAAGCCCATTGTTCTTAGGATCAGACATCCGTCATTGAACGTCAAGGGAATTTAAAAAAAAAAAATTATTTTTATTATTATTATTTTGTGGTGTTGGTGTTATTATCATCTTTATTATCATTATTAATAGATTAATCAGATTTGCTAAAATAAAATCAGACCTGAATTCCCACTGAGCCTTTTTTGAGTTTTAGAAAAAAGTTAACAATTTCGTTCACACTTTTTTCTCCATTCTCCCTACTTACAAGTCAGGAATTGTCCGTTATACTACCAAACATTAGTATTGTTGGAACATAGAGAAAACACCTGTGTCCTTACACTTCCTAAAGGAAAGGTAAGCTATATTACAGCAGTGTATTTTGCCAAGTGTTTGTGTATAAATTTAACCACGAATTAAAAGCTTGTGACCATATCTGAAATGTGTCCACATATAATTCACTATACTTTTTCAAGTCTGTATGTGTCATTTCATTACTTCTAACCTATTCAGACTCAATTTCTTATCTTTCTCATTATCTCCCTGGGAAAAAATGGATGAAATTGGGTCACTATTGTGCTCATGTCATCCCCTGGGCTGCTGGACACCTGGGTTTTTAGGACACTGTAATATGACAAATTTAGCAAACTTTTATTGCTTTTTGTGTCCAAATTCAATATCTTCAAGATATTTCCCAATATAACATCCACACTAGGATAAAGTGAGAGGTATTTAGAGCTCTTTTTCAGCTGATACTTCCCAGCTGCTTCTGTGGAGCAGCAACTTGATGGCTTCCAACAGCCCAAAGAGAGCTACAGGGTCACATCTAAACCCACTACACAGACAATAATATCCATCCTTGTCTCTACATTTGAACAAAACTGGTGCAATCATAAATTTCACATAACACAATTCCATATCCCATTGCATCACAATAGGAGGAAGAGTTTGTTTGGATTTGGTTTGTTTTTCTTCCTTTTTAGCTTGTTTTTAAGTGTGATGGGGAATTTACAGTGGACTGGTTTTAGGTACCAGGTTTAGTTTACCTTTTCAGAAGGGTGGACTCATGGCACAGTTTTATTTTGCCAACATGCAAAGAACATTTGTGCATCCTTCAATATTTTTCTAAACAAGTTTCAGGGTTATTTCAACCTTCTTTACCTGTATTTGGAAATATTTTAAATAAAATTCAATCTATTCCTAATTCATTGAACTTTCAGTGACTTGCAAACTGAAGAATGATATTATACTACAAACAAACCAAACTAAGTTTAATGAAGTCATTGTTTCACAAACATTTGGATTTGCATACACCTGTGTGGGGCCCTGGTTTGCTGGAGTTTACATTTATATATGTAAGTACTTGAAATAAGTGAGACAAGACAACTCATAGATGTGTTTTCATTTGCTTGTGCACTTACATATAGAATGTTCTGGTTTTGAAGGTTTATAACTGGCAGAAAATGGTACATTTTATTTACAGCTAGAGCACCTGAGTAAGTGGTATTCAGAAATGCAACCTCCCTTCCTGTCACAATTCCATTTCATTTCAGGTTAAATTATATCAATGCTTCAGTTCTAGAAACTTTTAAATCAACAAAGGTAGGAACAGTGAGCATTAATTTACTTTATAATGTTTATTCAGTGATACAGGCACTTCTGCATAAACCAATATATATTATTTGAATAACTTATAACAGATGGTTTGCATTTCCCTGAAATAAAAACCCAATAAGAATAATCCTGCAAACTCAAACATTATGAGCAGATTTTCTAAAAAAGAAAATCATGCTATCCTCAAGAGCCAAGCTTTCAGAGAGCTGGGAAACCTGCAATCAGGAGGCCACAGTACACACAGGCCTGTCGTGCCCTATCTTCTCCAGAGCCAAAATGGCCTGTGTGGCAATTAGGGGAACACAACACTCAGGCTCGACCCGGCACTGGTGACCTCTGGCATTGTCACCACCACATGGTGCCCAAATGATGCTAACAGGAGCAGACAAGGTGCATTCAAAGCACCAACAGTTTATCAGCAGCACACAGCAAACACCATCAGCTTCACACCAACACTTCCACTCCCTCATTCCAACTGGTTCAGCTCCACTGGTAACAACAGCAACAGGAAGTACTTTGGAAAGAAATACATGCTGCTGTAGGAGCTGAAAAAGAAATTCCCCTCTTCTCAACCATGTGGTTCATGTCTAAAATTAGAATGCAAAATCTACATTACCAAGCACAGAATGACTTAAAAGGCCCCTGCACAAGAGAGTGAGATCCCTGTCATTATTTAAATATGGCTCCAAATTGATGAGTAGATTTCATGTGGGTTATTCTCTCTGGGTAATAGTACAGTGAGAGGTAGCCAGTGAATCAGAGTCTGATATTACCAATTACTATGGTCACTTACAGCTAAGCTTGCAATCACTAAAGGCTAAAAGACACATGGTTTAAGTTTGAATGGAACATTGGTAAAGCATAAATGACACATTTTATTAACAGGCTATACAAAATAAAGCAGTATACTGACACGAGCACAGACAAGATTAGGCAAGAAGGACTAATTTACGCCTTATCTGAGAGACGTAGGGTGTTAGTGAAATTTAGAGAGAAGAAACTTGTGCTGTGACAGATAGTGTCTAAATATTAGAGAAAATTAAGGAGCTGTTAATTCATTTAATGATATCTTCACCATATAAGTTTTCAGAAAGTACTTTTTATTTTATCTGCCTTTTAGACACTTGGTAGAATAAAAGCTTCTTGGCTGTAACTGAAACCTCTGAAAGCTGATTGCTTTGGGAAAACAATGAGATTTGTGGTTTTATCAGCCAGGATAGAAGCAATGGAGCAAGAGAACAGGAAGTTTTCAAGGAGAAAACAGTGTTAATACACCTTGCATAGGAAGAATCTGCACCTTATCAAGTAATAGAAACACATTCCTCCACACAAACCTCAACACTATAGTTTAATTTTGTGACAGCATTCGTTTCCTGTAATAGCTTATCAGCCTCCAGCTGCTCTACTGGGATACTGAGATTTCAGCTTTGGTAAGAATGGCAAGACACATGAAAAAACAACAAAGAAGAACAGTTAAATGCTGTCAAAGCGGGTCACAGAGATGCATCTGTCCTCTCTAAGGTAGAAGTGGAAGTAAGGAAGTGTGTGAAGTGAGTTCAAATTGGAAAGTTAAAAAGCTGACATTGATGTGGTCACCATAGGGATTCCTAAGATTTTCTAGGCTCTTGTAATGCAGTGGTCCAGTGCAACATAAGGCCTGAAAAATAGAGGAAGTAATCCTGAGATTGCAATGTCCTGCTGCACCATTTATTGTTTTTAATGAAAGAAAGAGTACAATGAGGTATTTTCCAAAACTGTGACTCAACAAACCATTTACAAAACTTTCCAAGCCCACTGGTTAAACCTGATGACTCTGGATCTTCTAGGACAGTGATGAAATGACCCAAAGGACTTTTGGTTTCTCCCCAAATAAGATGTAAGGGTTACATTTCTTCAAGCCTGGCTTTCACTCGAAATCTTAATTTTAACAACTCTTACCCTGTATTGATCACCCATGCCTTTACAGTTCAATTAAAGTACTGTATATGGCCATTGTTCTCAAAGAATAGTGTCCACAGCTGCTATCCACGTGCTTTTAATCACAGGAACATTCATCAACAGTACACTGAAATTGCTAATTTTTTTTTTCTCAGTTCTTGTCATTGGTGAGATTAATGAAGCCTCTCTAGTCTTCAGCCTTCCTTCAATTGATAACAGGCTACTTTAAAAGAAAATATTAAACCTTGTGTGAAAAGTCATCTGATTCAGATTAAAGAAGCACTTAATAGCTTACCTTGCCTAGCAAATACCTCCAGAGGAAAGAAAGAAAAGAGTGCAACAAGACAAAAAACTAGTTTTTATTGGCTTTTAAGCTGCTGAATGTAACAAGGCAATGTAGTGCTTTCATCAGCCATCAACATCTTGGCTCTGGGGTAACAGACCTTTGATAAAGAGAGAATTCTCCCCAGCCAAATAATATCAGAAAAAATATGCAGGGAAGTTCACTTCAAAGATAATCTGCTGGTGCTGAATTTTAAGGAAACTGTCTTGTAACTTGTCACAGTTTCACAGAGCTTTTAGTCTTCATGGTAGAGGGGTTGATAGATAATCCATCAGTGGCTTCACAACAGCTTATGGGCCACGTTTGATAGGAAAAAGCCTTTCAGAAACAAATGCTAGGATACTAGTGGAGTCTCTAGTTACATTTTCCTGGCATCTCCGTCCACTGTACTATGACATCTTGTGAAAGACAGTGTGATAAATCTCAGCTATTCTCTTTTCCTAATGGGAAGATATGGTGATAGGCTGTCTTTCCTAAAGCTACAGAGTTAGATTTATGATTAATTCACTTTAATATTACAGTTTTATATTTCCCTGAATATATACAGAATATATACAGAATATATACAGAATATATACAGAATATATACAGAATATATTCCCTGAATATATACAGAAGGGATATATATGTATAAAAAAGTTTGCATCATTAACAACTTAGATTAATATAGTTTAAACAAAAGCCACAGCAGTAGCTTCTCACAAATCAATGATACAAAATACAGGACTCTTTTTCATAGATCAACTCTAATCCACGTCAGTAACATCCAAAAGCCATCACCAGCTGATGGCTCTTTACTGTCTCTCTGACAGCCATATCCCCAGGACAGGCTGAACATCGCTGTTTCCATCTGGTGGAAGCAACACTGGATGAACAAACACTAATTTAGTTCTCACATGCACTGACACTAGCGTGAACTAGGATGAAAACTACATTTTAAAAATTTAGCAAATCAAAGGCAAGATCAAAAATACATTGCTAGCCTCCAGGGCTACCAGCAGAAGCACTCATTAATTCAGTTTATTTCCAGAATTAGGCTTCTCTGGGACTCCCTGCTTATACCTAGCAAAAAAGGAGGTGTGTAACGTAACTTATATGCTTCAATCTTGTATTCAACAAAGCACTGATGCAGACTCATGGCTTAAGAATTTGTATTAGTTCATCTTTTCTGCCATCCTTCTAAATAAGAACTTCCTTCTCTTTTAAATCCAGCCCTCTTTGTTGGGATACTGAATTGAAAAGTACCTCTATGTATCCTTTTTTTCTATAAATAGATATGGTGACTCACCACCATAATTTAACAGCAATCTATTGTAAAATCACCCTTGTCAAACATTCTTTCACTTGACCCATCACCCAAAGAATAAAAAAAACCTCGAAGAGGGAAATATCGATTCCCTCTTCTTGAAGTTGCCCAAGGGCTCACAGCTTAGGCTGAAGTTCATGGTATTTATGGGTGCATACTAAGCCCTGTTCTCTAACTAGATCCCCATTTCAACCAGTTCCAAATTGTAGGGTGAGACACCAAGGTGAGTAGAAGCTCCTCAGTTCTCTCTGGATATGCATACACACAGTCCAGCTTATAAATAAAGAAACAAAGATAAGGTGCCCTTAAATGGCATATAAATCAATGCATTGTGTGCCAAACCTCTCTGGGTTGCATATTTGCATAATGTTGTATTAGCTATATAATCAGCCTCTTTTAATTATTTATTTCCCGCTCCCCCAGACAGTCAAAGTGATTCTTTCTCACAGCAAGCCTTATTAAATGTACAGAGATTCCCAAATCCATGCCACAAAGTGATTTCTGCATACAAAGCCATACTTTGTTTTTCTATAACATTCTATGAGCATCAAAGAAGAAAATGGTTCCACAATAAACATACATATCATTCCACATGCTTGTACTCTCTAGAGACATAAAGCATACAATAGGCATGCCTTTCTGTTACATGTATCTAAATTCTGCCTACTAATCTTATCTCATCTCAATATTTTAAAATTACACTTTTGTCCAAATCTATTTCTGGTGGTAAACAAAGGCATCCTTCTGTGCTCCCTTGACAATTTCAATGGATACAGAAACCACCCTGTCTTTTTTGGGGGTACCATTTTAGGACAAAGTAGAAGCACCTTGACTGCACAGCTTTAAATTCCTAGTCTTCCTATTCCTCCTGGGTGCATGAGAACATTTGCTACCAGCTGTAAAAATCAGATGACTGTTGATTGTTCTCAGCTGTAATTAGCACTGAATATACCAGATTGCCATGACCACTCAGAGGCTGACAATGTCCATATTACTCAATTCATCATGTTTGAGGGGTATTCCCCAGCTAGGTCATCATTAAAGTGGTTAAAAAGCTACAAACAATGCTCCTTTTCGTTTGTTTGGGGGTTTCTTTCACACTTCCCAACACCTTTGAAGTTTCTTATATTTAACAGGTGACAAAATTTCCACTTGAACATTGAACACCAATATTGTGCTAAACAAGGAGCTTAGTAACTTTTATATTGGTTATCAGACCAGGAAACATGTAGATCTACATCCAGTATCTTCTAGAAAACATCATAGATTTAATCAATAATAAAATCTCTTTGTCAAATTGCCTTTTTTTGTAATGCATTCTCAGGCTTGGCAAACATAATATGCTTATAATGTTTCAGTATCCACAAAATTCCAGGGAAGGGAATTAGCCTTTCATAGAAAATAAAATAATACCCCTTTATCACAGGTAAAACTTACTGTATTTTCCACCTTTCTGGGAAAAAAAAGGTACATCTCACTACGTTATGACACCAAGCTATCAAAACAGAAATCAGCTCTTGCCCATTAACACAGTATGCTGTACCATCACTGCCATAATATTCTCTTTTGCAGTACTCTTTTCTTTCTCACTACATCCAGTATTCTTTTGTGTCGAGAGTGAAGAGAGAAAAAAAAATTAACCATATGAATATGCACCATTGTATAATATCCTGTTAACTTTGCTTATGAAAAACCTTTACTGGAAGTTTTGCTGGAGAAAGGAATGCAAAAATCAGCCCTCAGCAATGACACTTCCTACTAAAATGAAGTGTTGGAGTCAGCAGATGATCTTCAGAACATGATTAACAGCTTGACATGTCTTGGCAATTCCAGGAAATTGAAAGTGTATGAATCTGACTGCACAGCCTAATGTATTTGTTTATCATAAGAAGTATGTGTCCCATGAGATGCAGTTTCTATTTCAGTATTTTGCTGTATTAGTCAAGTGAACACACCTCTCTAAGAAGTACCTTCAGCTGTCTCACTGTCCTTTGGAAGTCAGACACATTTTCCACATAAATGAGTCAGTACTTACCTCAGAGATGCCTGTAAAGAAAAAGAAAGGCATACTTCTGACTGATGTGGTAGCTCAGGACATACTGTTTTAAGATCTGAAAACAGGAAGATGGAGTGTATTTTTATTTTTAGTTGAAAGTGACCTTTCAAGGTACCAGGTATTTCTTCAGGTAGCTTCAAAAATATGACTACTTCTTCAATAATCCATTGATTCTCAATGGCTCTTCTTTGGGGGGAGGAGGGAAATAAAATTCTTGGAAAACACAAAATAAAAATGAGACTAAAGTCTTGTGCCAAAATATTTTTTAATATTTCAACAGCATCAAATATTTCTAAACTGTATTGATACACTTGGCTATGTACTGAAAACCAAAACAAAAGACACCAGATTATAATAATGACATTGCTACTTTTTAAAGAATCCAGTATGGCATAGGCAAAGCTGAGTTCTTGTTTGTATAAACTCTCCTTTTCTAAACCCAGTGATTAATAAAGACAAAGAGTAGAGCAATTATTTCATCTGCAAAAATAAACTGCTAGCTATTAAATAGAGCAAATATTTGGCTTTTTAAAAGAAAATGTTTTAAAATATTGCATATATTTGCAAATGTTGTACCAATTTACTTATCCTTGTTTATCTACATTATGACCAAATTTAAGATTGCCTACATTCAATTTAATTTCTTGTTTTGAATTCAAATAAGCAACATTGAATTTTTCTAATTTGTTTACTTCTGCTGCTCCGCTTAACTGACAAAACATAGTAACTGGCTCATAACAATCTCTGCACCACAAAGGTATTAATGAGATGAGGATGCCAGTGAAAATCTGTATAAACAGTGTATCTTATTTTCTTGGCCTTCAAGCTATGTTACAATCAGGAAGGCCAAGCTCTAGTAGTTCCTTTTTCTTGCCCCCCACACTGATTTTTCCTGATTTTTTTCTCAGTGTTATAATGCAGTTTATAGGTTCCAGTGCAAGACTAAGCTGATAGAAATGCATCAAAGTTGATCTATTTAGAGTGGAAGATTTCTTATGCTTTTTGTTAGTGTATTCAGAATAGTTGGGGTTTGTTATCCCGTAGTATTTGTATTACCATAACAGTGAGCCTATTTAGGGTCTTGCCAGGAAAAGAAAGAAAAAACTGTTTCTTCAGACATCCTAACTCTTACACAGAAAGTTTGACAATGAGTGGAGAAGAGGAAAGAACACAAAGTCTCAGAGCAAACCATTTCCCAAATAACTAAAAATAAAAGAATAAAAATGCAAAAACATGTCAATAATATTTAGTATATCGGTTATGCCATAGTCAATCATTAGCACTATAATCATAGCTGAGATGACCAAAATAATGTTTTCTAACTCACTGAATGTAGTCTAGTCAACAAAATGGAAGCATCAATAGCTTTGCAATCCAAAAATCCTGAGACATGAGAGAAACAAATTCATTCATTATGTACAACACCACTGATTTACTTGCATTGTCTGTGACCTCAGTTATGGACAAGTGCCTGAATTCCTTAAATCACTTAGCCTTTTAATTCTTTCAATTTTCATTTGATGTGCCAGAAATTTTTATAAGTGGGAAGTTAATACCAAGGGGAAGTCAGGATACAGACATGATAAGGTAAAATCCTCCTTCCTACCCCAGAAATTTCAGCACTGAAATGACTGTAAAGCAGGCTAAACCTGAGAGACAAAAATACAAGGGGAAGAAAAAGAGGAACAGAACTGGTTGGTAAGACAAGCAACCAGTGGAAAGAAGCAGTTTCAGGTCTGTTGAGGCAGACTATTAGGAAATCTAAGGTTAAAAATCTTCTATAAGTAATAGTTATCCTCAAATTGGTCTGTTCCTCTGAAACATTATCAGGACTAAATTCTTTTCTGAGATATTCAGCAACAGATAAATTGATACCCATTCTCCTAAATCTCACTTCTTATTGCTTAGTAATTCATCATTCTCTGCCTTATACGGACACTGAGACTGTCAAATATTATCACATATCAGTGAAGATTTTTCTCCCAACTAATAACAATTAAAGTAGATATGTTTAACAGTATTGTTTCAGTAGAAGAAGCAAGAATGCAACTTTGAGGTAGACTATAATTAATGAAGATTTTCAGAAATATTTTGGCCAGTTATTTCTCTTTGTTCTTTCAGGAACTATCACTGGAAAGCAAGCCCCTAGGTTACAGAGTTGTGTAGCAGATGGTGTCTGTTAATACAATCAATATAATCAGTAAATCCCATGCATTTATATTTTTCTGATAAGAAAGTATTGACAATTCCTCAAATAAGTGAGCTGAGCTTCTATTTAACCTTAATGTAGTTCACTTTTTTCTAATTACTTTATTGATTTCTTTGTTGGAGTGTTGAGGATGGTGGTGGGAATTTTCCTTTGTTTTTTTAAGGAACAGCATCTTAAAACAAGCAGTTCAATATTTCTATGCTTAGTCAAAATTGATTAAGTTTCCTTGTCTGTTTTATGTCCTTTATATATTTGTGTCATAAGCTTCCAACTAGAGATCATTGGCACCTTTCAAATCAAAGAGACAGAGCTAGTACTAACCTGGATGCAAATCCATGCTCTGCAACAGATTTCCTGTTATACCTGACACCCAAATGTTTTAGTGGATCTGGATTGAATTGACTTGTCTTTACAGCTCATAAAATTTAATACATATCAAATTAATTGCAATGTGTCAGGGAACAGAAGAGGAATTGCTGGGGATAGCTCAGTGGTATTTTCCTCGCAGCATAAGAACCATGAGAGGACCCATAACTATTGCTGAAAATGTAACTATTAAAAATCAAAGGTGTAAAGTTATACAAAAAAGGGGGAAATATTTACTGGGTTTTGTTTATGTAAAACGTATATATTCCACATTTACATGTACATAATGTATGACTTAACATCAGATTTATAACATTTTCTCTTCTTCTTCTAGTTTACAGAATTTAATCATTTTCTTTAAGTAGCATTGTAACTAGGCACTTTCTGAAAACAGAAAACAAGAGGGCTAGCAGCCATGAAAAAATGCCCAGAGATGTTCACTGAATAGCCTTATTTAAAAAGAAAATGAAAGAAAGATCATGATAAATATACTAATACAGGCTGTAGTATAGGAGAAGCACTTCTAGTATTCCTTTTTCATAAAGGGGTCTGCTAAACCAGCAATGAAGCATCCAGTGAAACTGGAAGGAGAGCATTTTTTAAAATGTTGAAAGGAAATCCTCCATGTACACAAAATTCACTTGCAAAATCTTTGCCACAAGGGTGATGGTTCAGCACAGGGCTGAGCATTACCAAGAAGACAATGAACAGCTGCATTTCCAGTTAATGGAGACTGCCATAACTACCTTAGTGTTTCTTATTAATCCTCCTGCTTCTTAGCACTAGTTGTGACACGATTGGTTAGTATAAAAAAAGAGAGCTTCCCTATAAGAAGGTTATTGACTATAGAAAATTCTTGGAGTTGTCTTTAAAACACTTGGTAAGGTTCAATTTGTAGTATGCACAAATTTGAATAATTATGGTATGTCCAACACTATTATCTTTGGAAGTAAGATATATATTTAATTTCAAATTACTACTTTGATTATTAAATTGTGGAAGAAACTTGTGTGTTTCATTTTCAAAACCCATTCCAAAATTCTAGGTCTTTTTATTTACAGGATTTACAATATCAGGCTTCTTAATAGATTTTGTATGACATGACTTTCTTCTCTCCTAGTATTATGGTATTTTATGCTCAAATTTCATTTTATATTTATCCACCTGAACTAATGTAATGTTTACATCTGTACAAAATATGTTGGAGGAGAAGTAAATGTAAGCAACTTATTTATTACATATTTATTTCTTACAGTGCCCTCTTGGTAGGGACAGTTTCCATTAGTATTTTCAAATAAATAAAAATCAAAATATGTTTCTAGGATGATTTTCCAAAATGCAACCTTAATGAGAAAGTACTGATTTCTGTAAACTATTATGCAAATTCCCATTTAATAATTGTAGTAACGAAACTTGGGCTGACTAACATTTAACTTCTCCTAGTTTAGCTTTGAGCCTGATGGCAATTTCCTTCTCCTCTTACACATGCTCGTGTTGCACCACTTCCCTGTTTTATTCTGCTTAACCAGAATACTTAAGTTCAACAGACACTGGCCACTAATAGTTGCAACCTATCTGTGGCTGCAGCTACTGACAGCCTCTGGTCCTAAGCCATGATTGAAACTTTACCACCAAAACCACAAAACTGTTCTCTTACCAGCTGAATTAAAGAATATTGTAAGAGATAAGAAAGTAGTAATTATTGTTATTGTAAAAAGCAAGTCATGGTCATGTAAACAAGGTCAGTGTATCTTGCATTTCCCATGATTTAGTACATTCTGAGGCACGTCCTAACATTCTCTGTGGCCTTTAAGAGTCATTTCCTGAGACCAGCTTTATTATGAAACAAGCTATATTTCTTGGAAAGTGTGGAATTGTGATAGCCATTGCTGGAGAATGGCATTGCTGTCTTCTGACCAACGCTTTAGCTCCTCTCTTTCATTTACTGCCTGCATTTCACTGCTGGTCTCAAGTCACAGAAAAGTTTCATTCCTCTGGAAGCCTATACTGTGGAGGAAAGATGGGGATTTACTCCCTACTGACTATGTTTTCCTTAAAGTTGACAGCTTCATCAGAGACTCCTCCATGCTTTGGAGCTGGTCCCCGCAGTGGAACTTGTTCCTGGCTGTTTTCCCCCAGACAATGTGAGTTCCAAGAGATTCTTCAGGGATTGCTCTAACGGCCCTGCAATCCACTGTGCAATGGTTTTAAATGAAACAGCATTTCTTTGGCAACTCTATAGCAAAAGCAAGAAAAGAATGAAATACTGGATGATAAAAATCTTTTCTGGATGCACACTGTGGAAAACATTACTGAGGAATGCATACCATAGAAAACTCACCTACCAGGTACTGAAATATTAACTTGGACATGTAGCATGCTATGAGCCAGTGCTTTTCTTAGAATCTTGTCAAAGCAGCATGACACTGTCTGAAGGCAAAAACCACTCACAGTTTGCTTTAAAGATTACTTATGCTAACAGACACTTGGGGCTTTTGGAATGCTCTCAGCATTTTAGGGTTGCAAGTGGGTTAACTAAGCTAATTAATTTCTTTGGACCACATCATTCATAAAGAAAAATTACATTCCTTGTCAAACAGCTGTCTTGATTTATTTTTTTTTTTCAAGTCCCTCAGATTTGCAGAAAGAATACATTTCTTTTTTATGAACCTTCTGGCTTTCCCCATAATACCGTTATAATGTTCTTTGACAACTGACATTACTAGCATTACTTACATGCCCAGCTCATTCTTCTTAGCTTACAAGTTTTCTGAACTAACATTACCCAGCTAGCTGGACAAAGTGCACAGTGCACTAAATTACATAAAACTTTCAAATCTATATGAAGAAACACCATGAATCACGGTGACAAATATATGTATTGTCACCTCTCCTTAAATACCTTTGTCTCTTAGACACAAGCACAATGGATAGCCCAGTTTAATGACCCTGAAAAATAGCTATGATATTTACAGAAACAGTTGGTAGACATGCACAGTTTCCTTCCTTCCAATTCATTTGTAATAATGGCAAGGTGCCTGCTCAGGGGCTCCTCAGATCCTATCCCAAACATATAATGCAGTGGGTTTGCATAAATAGCTTGCCAGAAAAAGAAAAATGTCTTTTTGATAATGTCCCATTGTGTGCCAACCCTGACACATTGATGCCACATGCCTCTTTTCAAAGAATTATATCAGTCCATATTTAATTGCAGAAAATAGCTTACATATTTCTTGTAAACAGCATATTTTCAAACCAGAAGTGTTGTGTATAGCTGGTTAACACATAATAAGAAGAATGCTAATTCCCAGATAAACAGCATATGAGTCTTTACCCTCTGCCCCAAAATGAAGCAAGTAGGACTTGAAAAAACATACATGCCTTAGATAAGTCTAATACAGGATGAAAGTAATTGTGTCAGTAATTGTAAAAGGCATTACCATCCCATGACTTGTGGATAACTTACATCTTAATTTAGCTGTAGTTTTATGCCTTATCTAAATATATTGTCATTCATTATTGTTTTATCCAAATCTGCCTCTACTTGTGCAAGGTAAATTCTTCAGCTCTTTTTTCATATTCTTACATGAAAGAATAAAAAAATATCAACACCTGCACTAATGAAGGAAGTGCATGTGAATGTACATGAGAAAGAAACATTCTCTAATTAAAAAATTAGAAACAAAAATACCAATTGCTTGCAATCTGTTCTTGGGAAGAGAATAAGAAAAACAAATTTTACCTATAGCACAAAGTGGTCACCCAGCTAAATGATCTGCTCAATGGTACTCAAGTATTTGAAGATATTAGAGTGATTGCAGAACTTAAGTAATGGGAAAGGAGCAGGCCTCCTCCACACCTAGAGAAAAGCAGTTGACCAGATGTATGCTGACTTTCAGTTTGATGTAAAGCACTAGACTTAATGTCAAGGGTTATCTGCACATTATTGGAACAAACACATTCTTGGAACAGATGAATGAATATCTGAATGGAAGAATGGGTTATGCAAAACATTCACATTCAAAATCTAAACTTCCTCTGTAAAAGGCAAAGTGCTTGAAACTGGGCTTTGAGAAGAATCCTGTCTACTTTAATGCAGCATGAATTTTGACTGGGCTCGAGAAAAAATAAATTGTTCTATTGAATTCTACAATAAATTTATGTTGGTCAGATGAAAGAAATATCAGATGCTTCCAAATGGAAAGGAAGTAGTTTTACGCCAGATAGCTCAATGTTTAACCAATCCCTTCAACATCACTCTAATAATATAAAATCCTTTATATAATTACAGTAGTAACTGCAAGCAGATAAAATATTTGTTTCTTGAATATTCATGTATTCATAGCTTACATCTTGAGTCTTTAGACCTTCTGATTCCTTCTCTGGCAGATTCTAGAATGTCCCACATAGTATCATGCAAAATAGCATCTGCTACAAAACAAAGTTCAATTGTCTATCTCTTCTTCAGAACTCAAACTGTTTGTTCAGAAGAGATTTATCAAAATCTACTGAGTATTCTAGGAGTTAAAAATCAGGTCTTTAAAAGGTGCCACTATTTTTAGATGCTACAAAGTCCTATTACACAGTTTCAAAAGTATTAGCCTTATCAGCTGTTCTTTAATGGAAGCAGCACTTATACAATTATGTTTGCCTTCTCCTAAAAGCTTGCAATCTATATAGCAAGGAAAAAATAAAACGTCCTGAAATACTTGCCTTTCTTTTCTGTCCAACATTCTTATTTCAGTAAAACTGCATTGTATACTAGATGGCAACAATTACCTCATGCCTGTGAAAGGCCAGACTATAACCATCATTTTTTTCAGCTTGCATTAAAATTTTAGTGCAGGAACCTGAGCAAACCATAGGTTTGCAACTGTTACAGCAGGTGCACTGTATGAAATGGTCTATTAAAGGAATAAAGATTAGTAAAGTAAGTGTAGCAGAGTATAATGCTGTAGAGTTAGTAAAATGTCTTTTAAAAGTATAGCACTTACGTTGCTGTCAGTCTATCGACTGGTGTGACATAATAAAAATAAAAAACTTTTCCTAAAAGCTGAAAGTACTCAGCTTCTCCCAAGTCCCAGCCCCATCTATTGGTGAGAGAAATGACAAACATCTGGAGTCAGGAGCAAGTCTTTACTCCCCAAGCACCTGCAACTTTAATGTAGGGAGTATGGAAACTGGAGAAAGGGATGTTGTGTTTTGATTTCCTTTTCCCCACACAGAAAGGCACATGTCAGGCATGGCTGAAAGCAAGTCATACTAAAATAATGAGCATGTTTGCTCTGCTAAAGGCTAAGTAGGAAACTAAGAAGATATATTCCAGGTGTAGAAGACAGTAGACATATTGTAAAACTTTTATCACTACTTCCTACTGCAAATAATCTCGCCACTTTCCACAACATACAATGCTATTTAAAAGTGTAATTATATTTATAAATGTGATATTAGTTAAATTATGTTATTTTTTTTAAACTTTAAGAGTGAGCCACTATTTTTTGTGGCTACTTATCTTACTAAGCTGTGTTTGCTTAGTAAATCTACTTCTCCAATTCCATCATACTGATTACTAACTCTCTGAAAATGGTCATTTTAAGTAGTAGCCCCTCATTATTAAAATTGTATTTTGTTGCTGTCAGGAGCAAGGACCAGGCATAAATAGACATATCTAGGAGTGATAAGCTTTTTACTAGGGTGACTTCAGAGGATCCAAGCAAGTGCAGCATGACATGCAATTACACCATCACATGCAATTACCTTCAGCACAGACAGTAGGTTGTGAGAGATGTTCACCTTATATTCACCCTGGTCTTTTAGAGCAACCATCACATCATCACCCTAAGGCCAGTAAAATAGCCAAGAAAGCCAGAGGTCCTGGCTATGTCCTTTCTTCTTATTACACCTATTCAGTCTGAGACTGCATTCATGGTTGAGTAAGGGACAAGGTGTAGAAAGCCAAGTCTTATAAAAGCAAACCAGTAGAGCTTCAGGAAGCTGACAATACTCTCACTTCATTTGAGTTCATTTCTAAACTGGGGCTTTTTCAAACCATCTGTGACTTATCTCTGCAGCCTCCTAGTTTCAAAGTGCTTGCTTCTGCACTTATACCAACCTTACCAGAGCACCACACAGGTGTGAGACACCTGTGGCTATTCTGCCACAGTGCTGCCACCTGTTTCTGTGCTGTGCAACTTTATATCCCAAAACAGGTTAGTCACTAAATTTCAGAGTTCTCTTAATGGTGCAAATGGATTAAAAGAAATTCCACCAGAGGAAGCACCAGAAATAATAAAAGAAAGTAAATACAAATTAAAATTGTGTCCCGCATTAACTTAGTAGAGTGCCCAGTTACTTGCTATATATAACATGGATATAGTTGTGTATAGGGACACAGTCCAAATTTCAGTGGAAGAGCTGACATGAGGTAATATTTTAATGTTCAATCTATCATTCATGGACCAGAACTCTGTGCATTAAAAGCACCTCTCACCATTAAGGAAAGCAATAGCAACTTGGCTGATTAGCATAAATGTACAACTGTGTTGTCTCTCAAGAGCTATTATCATGCTTTCCAAATGTGGTTGTTTCAGTTGTTAAATTTATAAATTCTCCTGGTTGTTTTTTTTTTTTTTTTAATATATAAATCTTGGCACCTCTATCACATATGCTATGATTCCCAGTAGGTAGCAAAGCCCTGAGAAAATACAAAATGAACTTTTAAAAGAATATTTGAAGCTGGGGAAAAAAATACAGCAATTCAGAAAGGCAATTAATGTTGGTAACAGTCTCAAATAAACTTTGGATTGGGAAATTTACAGAATTTAGTCCAGTGAGATTTTGTTAAGCCTTGATATAAACTGCATAAAGCAAATAATAAATTAGTCTCTTCAATCTTTCACTTCTAAAATAAAATAGTGTACCACTTCTGGTATAGAATCACACACACACACACACAAAAAAAAAAAAAAAAAAAAAAAAAAAAAAAAAAAAAAAAAAAAAAAAAAAAAAAAAAA
>VZUI01046310.1:0-18856 GCA_013401135.1 Cettia cetti
GGGCCGGGCTTGTCCCCGCTCGGCCCAATCAGCGCCAGCGAGAGCGAGGAGTGACGGCAGAATCGGCCAATGGCGGCGAACGAGGGGCGGGCTCTGCACACGGCCCAGCCTCGCCCCGCGCTCTCAGGCCCCGCCCCCCGGGCTGTGTGAGGGCAAAGCCGGAGATGAGGAACAGCGCTGGGGCGGGCCCGGGCCCGAGCCGGGATTGAGCTGAAAACACAAAGTTCTCCTCAGCTCCCGGACCGCCTTTCCCAGCCCTGCATGTTCGCTGGCACCGACTCAGAGGAAAGCCGTCAGTTCTCCTGCCCCCTAATTAGGAGCATCAGTGCATGGCTTTGATTTCCCCCAAAAAGGGAAAACCTCCAACCCACTGTGGATGAGTGGAAGAGGGGAGAGATTTCTGGCAGAAAACTCCCGAAGTCGTTTTTCCCCAAAGCTGCGAAGAACAAACCAAACCCAGGTGAGCTGGGGCCCCGCAGCAGCGCCTCTCCGCCGTCCCTGCCGAAGCCCTCTCTGGCTGCTCCAGGCTGGATGGGCAGACTGGGAGCGCTGGGAAGGGGCCCCGGCTCGGGGCGCATCGCCTGGGCAGCCCCACGGCAGCTCCAAGGCTCTGCCAGCCGGGATGGAACGCCGGCACCAAGGGAACACGAGGGACAACGGGGGCACTTCACAAGCATTTAAATGCAAAAAATAAAATCATGTGGAAGACAAAAGCAGCAACAACTGTGGCACCATAGCACAGGGCCACACAAGGACATGTTCCATTGTAGTGGGGTGACGCTGGCCCGATGCCAGGCACTCACCAAAGCCGCTCTCTCACTGTTCTCCACAGCCGCACAGGGGAGAGAAAATTTAACCAAGGGTTCATGCCTGAAATAAGGACCAGGAGAGATCCCTAATCAAACACCATCACGGGCAGAACAGGTTTAAAACTGGAGATATGAATTGGATTTATTGCTAACAAACTCAGAGCAGGATAATAAGAAGACCCATAAAAGCACCTTCCTCCCACCCCTCCCTCCTTCCAGCTGCATCTCCTATCCCAGCAGCGCATGGAGATATGAAATGGGGCCATGATCAGTTCATCCCCCCGTGGCTTTTCTGGTTGCTCAGGGATAGGAGCCGTTCCCCTGCTGCACCATGGGGTCCCTCCCACCGGAGCCCGCCAGGAATTTCAACCTGAGTCCATCCCATGGGGAACAGCCCACCTCAAACTGCTGCGGGGTGGGTCCCTCTGCCACAGGGTCAGTCCTTCAAGGACAGGCTCTTCCAGCGGGGGCCCCTCTGTCTATGGGGTCACAGCCTCCTCTCAGGCATCCCCCTGCTCCAGCGTGCCACCTCCAGGGGCTGCGGGGGGAATCTCTGCATCCCCATGGATCTTCAGGAGCTGCAGGGGGATCTCTGCATTCCAGCACCGCCTTCTTTGGAGGTGCTAGGAATAGGCTGAGCTCCTCCTGAAGCTCTTCACACATCCTCCACACTGGTAGGGCCCGATCCCCAGTGTGGATGTTCTGATGTTTCCTCAGCTTGAAGCTCCACCTGAAGCCCCTCCCACATTCCAAGCACCTGTGGGGCTTCTCCCTGGTCTGAGGCTTCACCACTAGCTCCAAGATCTGGCTGCATCTCCAGTCGCCTTCCTGGCACAGGGGTGTGGGTCTTTCCTGCTCATAGCTCCTTGGGTTGGGTTTGCAGCCCCTGCTCATGTGGGGGCTCTTGGGCTTTTCCTCCCCGTTGGATTCCTGTACCGTGGAGCTGCTCAAAACAGCCTCTTTCACAAGGTTTTGTGGCAGGGGTTTGTTGTCGCCGGTCTCTGTCTGCCGCTCAGTGCCTGAACTACAAAAAGACAAGGAGAGGAAGGAATGAGGAAGGAAGGACAGAATGACACAAGGAAGGAAGGTGGACAAGGAGAGGATGGGATTTGCCTCCATGCCAGAGGGAAGGAGATCACCCCAGTTCATCCCTGGCAGGACAGCATTGGCAGCAAGGTAGTGCTGCAGCCGGGGGCGATGCTGGACTGGGAGATGGAGCAGAAGAGAGGGGGAAAGTGGAAGTGACTTCCTCCTCACCTGCCTCAGTATCCTAGGGCATCTTCCTTTTTCTGGCAGTCTCTTCCACCTCCATCTAGACAAAGTCTGAGGTTGACAAATCCTGGCTTGGGGGAAAAGCCAGGGGTGAGCACATTGGGTTAGTTGCCCAAGTCCAGCTCGAGAATTCACCGCCCTATTCACCATTGGGCAGACAGAGACCCTGCTCATCTCTAGCCTCCTCCCCCCACTCCAGGCTGCCAGGAGACCCTAGCTGCAGAATCACTCCTTGCCGCTCTCCCCACACCCCACGAGCCCCAAAAGTGATGTCACCCCCCCACGCCCTCTGATACTGGGCAATCATCATGTGGATCCTCCACAAATCCCCCAAGTGACATTTGTGGTTCAGCTTTTGGGTCCTGTGAGATCCAAACATCCCATCCATCACAAAAGGCCCTCCTGGACAGTCCCTGAGAGATGTGGGGCTAGCTCCCCCTCCCCATTCACCTGTCGGGGTCAAGGGAGCTGCGGACTCAGCAGGAGGATGGGGGAACTGCTGTTTCTCCTCTTTCTGCTCCTCCTCATCTGCTCTCCCTCCTCTTCCTCCTGCCCCTCCTCACCGCCAAACCCAGACCTGCTTTTCCCACCCTCTTTGCCCCATGGCTGCTGCAGCACTGGATGCTGTGTGGGGGAAACCCCCTATTAGCCCCCAGGGATGGGCAGAGGGCTTGGGGACCCCTCCAGTGCAAATCCATCCTGCTCCTGTGACCCCAAGACCCAGAGAATCACTCCAGGGATCGAGTGATACGGACCCCCATGGAACCTTTTTTACATCCTAGCCCCAACTTTCCCTACCCTCTCCCATTGTTACCCCAACCCAGACCCCTCCCAACTCAATTTGGGGGTCCCATCCCTCCCCACTCTCTTTGGGTATCTCAGACCTCTCTTTTCCCCCCCCTCTCTTCTGCACCTTCCTATCATCCTGATCTCCACCCCTCTCCCCTGTGCTTGGGTTTGGGGGTTCCAGGCCCCTCCTGCTTAGTCTGCAGGTACCATCCCCCTTGCCCTCAATTGGGCAGCTCCCAGCAGCTTTTTTCTGTGAGGAATCCCTGAGTTTTGGGATTTTTGGGGTGCAGTTCTGCAGGTGGACAGCTCTGTCTGGCTTTCCCCTCCCTCTTGTGGCCTCTCCGCTGCCCCCAACACCCTGGGGCTGATGTGATTTCTCTCCTCGGGACAAGGATGTACATTCCCTTCCAGGAGCTCAATGCCTGGCTGGGGGTCCAGGTCAGGGGGTCCTTGAGCAGCTGCCCCAGAACCTCTGCCAGGGTCTCCCAGCACAGCTGGAGCCACTGGGCCTGGGGTCCCCAAAGCCCTCAGAGAGCCCCAAGTCCCTCCCAGGAAGCCTCAACTCCCTCAAACCCAGCATCCCCCACAGCCCCTGCAAGTTCCCCCCATGGCACCAGCCATGGCCATGTGCTCACATGTCACTGGCCCTGTCCCACCATGTCACCCATGGCTGTCTCCCCAACATGTTTCCATCCCTGTCATTGTCCCCATCTCCATCTGTGCCTGTGTCCCCACCATGTCCCCATGAATGGCCACATCCTTAATGTCCATGTATCACCATGTCACTTTCCATGTCTATGTCCCACCATGTCTATGTCACCCCGTGTCCCCATTCATGCCTTAGTTCAATGTCTTTATTTTTACCCCAATGTCAGATTGTTGGGTAAAATGGAACAGGAAAGCCTTATAAATATGACTGCTTAGATTTTGAGAATATGAAACCTATAAGTGAAATAGAATTAAAAGCAAGTTTCAATGTCTAAGATGGCAAGCCATTAGTCACTGAACCACTGGAAAGGACAATGTCTTGGCCGGCTGAAGGTCTTGGCCCTTTTGATTAAACAATGCCCTTCTCCTTACCAAGAGTCTAAGGGTCAGAGCAGACCCTACTAGCTTGGAAGGAGGGGTCCAAAGAGTAGTTTTTAGGGTTTAAAATATAACACAGTATGATAATATAATGATTCTTATAGGCTGTATGTAAATGCTATAGAATTTGTATTTTGTACTAGATTGGTTAGTGTAAATTAGAATATTCAGTATAGAAGAAGATTTAATGTCTTGCAACAAGAACTTTTCTCTCTCTATTTTGCCTCTATTCTCTTGTCTGCTCCTGTCCTCTTTTGTCTTCTCTCTCTCTTCCTTGGGCCTGCTGCGAGCTGCAGCTGGCAGCTCTTGGCAAGGCCCCTTCACCCACGACCTTTGCAATAAACCACATGCTCTAAGACCAGCCTTGACGTCAAAGATGTCTCGTCCCCATCCCCACTGTCCCTGTCTACTCTCACATCAAATATTTTAAAGAGATGAAGAAAAATGAAAAGCAAATCAAGGCCAAAAGAAAAGGATTTCTGTGTCTGTGCTGACTGAGGATCCATGTGCTTTGGTGGAAGAACCTTTTTTGGAGGTGTTTCCACCCCATTGTCTCCAAAATCTCGGTCTTTGCCCCAGTTCATAATCATTTGGCTGTGGATGACACTCTTGGGCCACAGGAAATCAAAATAGTGGAACTGTGGTGGTGGGTTTCTGATGAGTTGTGGTTTACTCCTGTTACCCCCCCAGTGTCTGGGTTATTTTGGTTTTTACCCCAAATTTTCCCCTTCCCTTTCCCTTTTTCCCCTCTCCTGACCCTGCCCTATGCTAACCTGGGGCCCAATCACCTGCCCTGCCCCACCTCTTCTGCCCTCCAGTTTAAATGTTAAGTGCATGGGACCCCTTGGTCTCTCTCCTGTACCATCTGCAAAAATAAACACCTTAGAGGGTGCCTTGCTTGACTCTTACTTCATACCTAGATGTCGAGAAAACCAGGACCAGAAGAGCGGAAAAGAGCTCTGCTCTCTACCATTACCTGGACTGCTCTGCTCTCTACTGTACTCCTCCTGAGCAGTGTGGCTGGGGTGAAAGCTAGCCAGAGCCCCTCTGCACCCTGACATCAGTTGGCACCCAACTTTGGGGCTTAGAGACCCCAAACGGAAATACTGTACCTTTGCCACTGCGAGGAGAGCCACCGCTGTCACCGTGTGCACTGCCCTGCCCTGCCCTGCCCAGAAAGACCATGTGCAGCCCAGGGCTGCTCCCCTGTGTGCCAAGCATATGCTGTGCTGCTGCCGCCTGGCTCACACAGCCACTGCCTTTGCATGCTCGGCCTGCAGAGCCGCCAGGGCAGGCCGCAGAGCCGCGGCTGCTGCAACAGCCACCATACTGTTATGAAGAGAAACTACTTTTAAGCAGAATGTGAGTTTCAAAGTTACTATTTGAGTTAGGGTGTAATGGTTGTTACAATGTTTTTTACCAAGTGAAGTTAATAATGTTAAAGCACTAAGCATCCAAATGTCTGCTGTAGGTACCAGATGTTAATTGCATTGAGTTTCTCCCTTACCCAGATATTGTAACCCCTTTACTCTTCTGGTCAGGTCACTGCCGCAGCTCCCCAACATGGCATACGACCAACCCCCATATGCAAATGAGGCAGAAAGGGTTATGAGAGCAGAGAGGGCCCTTAAATCAAGCAAACCAGAGAAAAGAAAGACAAAAGAACCTCACAACCTAACTGGCAGAAAGACCAGGATGCTTCTGGCAGAATACTCAAAGTCCTCACCACTACCAAGAAAATGCCTGATCAAGGTGACACCCCTACACAGAACGAGCCAAAGCGAGGCTTCCACAGTATCCCCATGAGGACAGAAGCCCCCGGCCTGCCGTGGGACGACCTACAGGACTGAAGGACCTCCTTCCTGACAACCTTGTGGGAGCAGCGGCAGCACACACAGCCCCCAAGCCCCCACCCCAGAGCTGATATCTTAATAAAGGCGTAAAAAGGATTCGATGTCCTACCCTGTTCATTTCACATACCACTGCAGCTCAGGAGCTGACCGCTGCCCATGCGATCCCCTCACAACCCGTCTGCAGAGCACTGCCACCCTGGAGCAGCCTACTGCGTGCATGTGAGGCACCAGAGGACCACGTGCTGCTTACCACCAGTAGCGCTAACGATTTTACAGTCCATGGTGCATCAATACCTCTGCTCTGTCTGGCAGAGGAGGGAGAGACAGACTTTCCGTGCCCAGAAAAATCTTTCCCTGGTATCTAAGACCTTCTTTGCAGCTTTTGTTTCCAGAACCACCAGTTTGGTAAATGCCTGACCACGCGGTAGGCAGTGGGTGCAGTGCCAGCCCCAAAGGAGAAGCACATGGTGCCACGTGTCAGACAGGCCACTCAGCACCAGGTGAGCTGTTGAGACAGCTGTGTACCCTCAAATGGGCTCCTGGATTCCTTTTGCTTTTTTTTTTACTGCAAGGAAGGGCTGATTAGTTGTTGTGAAGGCAAATATGGGTGGCTGCCTGAGTTCACAACACAAAGAAGCATATCTCCAACTGTGAGAAATCCTAGTGGGAGGAAAAATGAGGTTTTCAAAGGCTATGTTAGAGATTTGTCTGATGGTTGTTTCTCCATTTTCCACACATGGATTTGAAAGATATTAGAACTGGAGATTTTTGGGATGCAGTAGGGAATGTTTTGACTAAGCTGACCACAATGAAGGGAGATTTTTTTCTGTAGATAAATTCTATTCCTGATTTGTGAAAATTCAATCAGCGGTCAGAAAACAGGAAAGAGAGAAAGAAAAAGGGAAACTGGAGAAACAGCCATTGCAGCCATCCACAGCTATGCCCCAAGCCTCTGTTCCCCAAACCTCTTACCTTGGTCCCTCTTCCCCTACCCTGGGCAGACTGCAGGGAACAATCCACAGAAATATAATAGTGCAGGACAGCTACCATCTTCCTGGCTTCCTGCAATCCTCTCAGGACCTGACTTCTGCCAGCATGGCACTGGCTGTCAGAGACCTTTCCTAAACCCTGGTTCAAATCCCTTTTCCCTGGTGGAAAATCCTTGGTTTGTCCCTCATGGTCCTTTGTTCTCAACCTTACAAAATGCCCCCTGGGGAGGACAAGATGGCCAAGGCCACATGGTCTGGTCTCAACCATGTACTCCTTCTTCCCACAATCCCTTCCTCCCTGTCCCCTCCCCCCACCAACCCCTGCCTATCCCCTAACCTCTCCTATCCCCCGGGTACCACCCCTTCCTTTGCATCAACCCCTTTGGCTCTTCCCCATGTGTCAGTCAACCCGACCCTGCCCCTTGGCTCCACCCATGGCTCCCCCCATTGCTCCACTGACATCACTAGAAATCTCCACCCCCTTTGGTAACTCCGCCCAGGTTTTCACCCCTTGGTTGTGTAGCTCCACCCCCTCTCTTCTGACATCCGGTTCCCAAGGTCCGGAACCTAGAAGTGACTGGCCTGGGGACCTGGATGCAGAAGTGCATGCCATTTCTTTTGCTGCTCCTGTTACAGACAATCGCAGGTCACACCATCCTAAATGGGAACCTCTTTCATATCAAAACAAAGAGGAGCTTTGCAGAGCTTAGAAAGAATTTGGTAGGAAAAGTGAATTATTTGAAAGCTTATTAAAGGCCACTTTCTCTTCAAATATGCTGGTCCCTAGTGACTTAAGGGATTTGTTTTCATGTTTACTTACCCCTGCAGAATATATTCTGTGGGAAAGAACATGAAAACAATTGCTTAATGATTTACTTCCTGAACTCTTGCAAAGCAGTGGTTGTGCTGTTGACAGACAAAATAATCTGGTTACAATTGATCATATAAATGGCAAAGGTGAATGGTCTTAGGCATGCAAGCAGGCAGGGGGGATCCCTCGGCCTGTGCTTGATCAGGTGAAGGATGCTGCCAAAAAGGCTTTTTTAAATCATGCCTGCTAAAGATCCTAGGCAAAGTTATACCACTACTAAACAATCCTCTTCTGAGCCTTTCCTAGAGTTAATTGACAGGCTCTGTGCATTGGTGGAAAACCAGACAGAGGACCAGGAGTTGCAACAGAAGATGATCCTGGAAGTGGCACAGCAATGCCAACGATGTTTGCAAGAGGACTGTCTTGGGGCTTCCAGTTGTTCCACCTCCAACCCTGGACCTCCTCATTGAGACCTGCATGACGCAAGCCAAAATGGACCGCGATGAACAGTGGAAGGGGCCCAAGCTCAAAGGCTGGATTTCAGGACCAGCCATCATTCCACCTTGACCACCAGTGACTGGGAGGGTCAGATGCTTCCAGTGTGCGCAGGAGGGACATATCATATGCCTTTGTCCCTTTAAGAATAGTATACCACACACACCAGTGGGTGCAGTGGGGGAGGGTGAGAATGGGAACTTTCCAGTTCCAAAAAACTAGGGGGAGAGTGCAAACCTGTCCTGTGTGAAGAGAAAAATGGGACAGGCCGCCAGGTTGTCGGGGTTGTTGGGCAACCCAATTCTGGGGAGGTATAGGACCCTAAGGAATCTTCAGGATTGATAACAACTAAGAGTATTAAGGCTTGAGTTAACAACAGGTATGTATTTTGACACACCAGACTGGCAAGTGGTGACCACTGACCCTGGACAGGTGACCAACCTACAGCAGCGTGACAGCAAGTACCTTATTATTGGGGATTTTAAGCATACTCTGAGATCAAGATTGCTCCAGAACTTTTGCCATCAGATCCAGAACAACTTGCTCTCCTGGCACGTTCTATCCATCCTCCCCTCTTCCTACCAAAGGGCCAAGTCATTGCCCAGGCCATACCACTGCCCAAACTGCCCTATGATGATCTGGACCTTTCAGTCTATTGGGCAGAAATGGTAGGAGAGAACAAAGCCATAATTTGCTGTGGGCTCAAAAGGAAGGAGTATTTCATCCAGCTCCAGGGAATGACGGACACAGGGTCAGATGTGACAGTCATCACACCACACAAGTGACACACAACTCACATTGGGAGTTGCAACCCATGGCTGGTAAAGTTATAGGTATAGGGGGCACAAAGGCTGGTAAAGTTATAGGTATACAACTGGCAAAACAATCCAAGAGAATTGTGAAAATTGAGGGACTAGATGGGCAATTGGCTTCTTTATGCCCATTTATTCTAGACTCCAGATTTACCAGGTGGGGAAGAGATGCCATGTCCCACTGGGGAATTAAACTAGAAAGCCAAAAAAACCCTAAGGATTTTTAATAGCAGCCACTAAAGAGTGCCCCTTCCAAAAACTATATTGACTGACAGATACCCCAATTTGGAAGGATCAGTGGCTGCTGAACAAACAGAAATTGCAGGTGCTCCAAGAACTCATGGAGGAGCAATTGACTAAAGGTCACATTAGGAAACAAATAGTCCCTGGAATTCTCTGGTGTTTTTGATCAAAGAGCTGGGAAGGACAGGTGGTGCCTCCTCGATGATCTGCAAAAAATTAATAGGGCCATCAAGAGCATGGGGTCTCTTCAGCCAGGTTATACTGTCCCCTTCAATGCTCCCCCAAAATTGGAATTTGGTTGTCATTGATATAAAAGATTATTTTTTCCAGATTCCCCTAGATCCAGCCGATGCCCCGCAGCTTGCATTCTCCATGCCTTCCATCAACAGGGAGGCACCCATGAAATCACTGGACAGTTTTGTCGCAAGGATTAAAATGCAGCCCGAGTGTTTGCCAGTGGTACGTGGCAAATATACTGTCCCAGGTGTGTGCCAAGGCGGGGGAGGCCGTCATCCTTCATTATATGGATGATGTGCTTGTCTGTGCCCCCGATGGCAATGTACTGACTCAAATTCTGGATGAGACTGCTTTAGCTGCTGCGGGATTTGAGTTGCAGCAGGAAAAAGTGCAGAGACTGCCACCTTGGAAATACCTGGGTCTTGAGATTGCCAACTGGACCATAACACCTCAGAAGTTGGTAATCAATTTATAGACCTGAGACTTTTTCCAGCAGCTGTGTGGATCTTTGAATTGTGTTACGCCCTGGCTCGGGCATACCACGGAGGACCTAGCCTCTCTCTTCAATTTATTAAAGGGGGAAAAGGAGCTGGATTCTCTGAGGGCTCTGATTCAGGAGGCTTGACAGGCTTTAGAGAGGGTTCAGTCAGCCATGTCCAGCTGGCAGGCCCATCGCTGCTGACCAGAACTTCCATTTAATTTCATCATTTTGGGAAAATCGCCACACTTGCATGGGCTGATTTTTCAGTGGGACAAGGACCAGAAGGACCCTCTCTTGATCATAGAGTGGGTGTTCCTAGGTCATCAGCTGTCCAAAAGTATCACCAAGACACAGGAGTTGATGGCCCAGCTGATCAGCAAATCAAGGGTCAGGATGTGAATGCTGGTGGGGTGTGAGTTTGCATGCATTCATGTACCAATCAAATTGTCAACTGGTAGATTTACCAAAGAGGCTTTGGAGCAGTTGCTCTGAGAGAATGAGAGGTTGCAGTTTGCTCTAGATAGCAACCCAGGGAAAATCTCAATCCATTGCCCTGGCCACAAATTGTTCAATTCTGAATTCAATTTGATTCCAAAAGAGAAACAGAGCAGCAGACCTCTCAAAGCCTTGACAGTTTTAACTGACACGTCCAGAGGGTCACACAAGTCAGTAGTGACTTGGAAGGATCTTTAGACTCAGTATTGAGAGGCTGACATTGAGGTAGTTCACCGCAAGTAGCTGAATTGGCTGTGGTTGTCAGGGCTTTTGGAAAGTTTTCAGAACCCATAAATTTGATTAGATTCAGCATATGTAGCAGGGGTAGTGTCCAGAGCAAAGAATGAAGTTCTCAAAGAAGTCTAAAATCTGGCCATTTTCAACTTGCTCTCAAAGCTGATACACCTAGTCTCCTACAGAGAGCATCCTTACTATGTTATGCATGTGAGATCACACACTAACATTCCTGGTTTCATTGTGGAGGGCAACTGTAAAGCAGATGCCCTAGCTATTCCTGTGCAGCTGGTTGGCCTACCTAGCATCTTTCAGCAGGCCAAACTCAGTCATCAGCAATTCCACCAGAATGTCCCAGGCCTTGTCCACCAATTCCACCTAAGGTGGGACCAGGCCAAGGCAATCATAGACACATGCTCAAACTGCCAAAAGTTTTCTTTACTCTCACTGGGATCAGGGGTCAACCCCAGAGGGCCTGGCAGTTGTGAGGTGTGGCAAATAGATATCACACATCCCTGAGTTTGAGAGGTTCAAATATGTTCATGTGTTTGTAGATACCCTCTCTGGTGCTGTTTATGCCTCAGCTCTCACAGGGGAGAGGACCACTGATGCACAGAAACACCTTGTGCAGGCCTTCTCCACGCTGGAGATCCCCAAAGAGATAAAAACTGATAAAGGTGCAGCTTATGTTTCCAAGGAATTTGATAATTTCCTGCAAGAGTGGGGGGTGGAACATAATAAGGGAATCCATTACTCCCCCAGAAAGAACTCACCAGACACTGAAGACCTTAGGACAACAGAGAGGGGATGTCAGGGTAAACAGCCCACAACAATGACTTTGTAAGGCTCTGTTTACCATGAACTTCCTTAACTGTTCATTTGAGTACCTTAATCCATCTGTTGTTAGGTACTTCAACCAGAACCATTGGTTGAAGTTTGAGGAGAACCCTCTGGTCCTGGTGAAGGACCGTGAGATGAAGAAGGTCCTGGGGCCTTTTGATTTGGTCACTTGGGGGCAAGGATATGCTTGCATATGCACCCCCACAGGTTTGAAATGGGTTCCACAGAAATGGGTCAAACCCTGTATTGCACCCCAGCAAAAGGCCCAAAACATGGCCCCAGTTTCACCTTCCTGACTGTTGAGGGTTGGATTTGTTTCCTTTTGCTTGTTTGTTTGCATTGATGTAAATACTAGTAAAGAACTGTTATCCCTATCCCCATAACTCTGCCTGAAAGCCCCTTTAATTTCCTAAATTATAATAATTTGGAGGGAGGGGATCTGAATTCCACATTTCCTAAGGAGGTCCTGCCCCCTCCTTAGCAGATACCTATCTTTCAAACCAAGACACTGACCTGATGATGTGGCAATTGCTTTTTCTAGGAAACAATGCAAAGGAAATGGGAAACCCAAACCCTGTGTTATCCCTGACTCAGTGCTTTGAAACAGATTGTTTTAAACTGTATTCTTTTCTCACCCATGTATGTTATTTTTAGAGTTCTTTTAAGGGCATCCTCCCAAGCCCCAAGATGAGTCCAGAACTCATGTGTTTTCTGTTGCTTCTGACTCAGTCAGTAGTACAGGGACATGAATGTGAGAACTCTCAAGGGATGCACTGCTCCAATCTATCCGGCAGAATCCAGAGCATCCATGACTCCATCTGGGAAATGAAAGGCATGATGGAAGAGATCAAGAGAGGAGCAGGAGACTGGCTGAAGAACATCTTTAAAGCCCAGGGGTTGCCAGGGGGAATGTCATCATTTGTAAAGGATGTCTTACTGACTGTTCTGGTTTTCATTTTAATTTACATAGCCTTTAGGACTCTAAAAGGAGTCCTAACTAAGTGTACTAAGAAAAAAGCAGCCTCTTCCAACATTACTGTAGCTGCTGTCGAGAGATGGTGGAGGAGGCCAGAGACAGCAGTTTAAGGAGTTAGTCTCCTTCCTGCTTTAATTCAAAATGATACAGAAAAGGGGGAGGTGTAGTGGTGCATTTTTGATAAGTTGTGGTTTACTCCAGTTACCCCTGCAGTGTCTGGGTTATTTTGGTTTTTACCCCAGGTTTTCCCCTCCCCTTTCCCTTTGTCCCTTCTCCTGATGCTGCCCTGTGCTAACCTGGGGCCAACCACCTACCCTGCCCTGTGGAATCCCTGCAGCCCTTTGAGGTAACACCCAAAACTTGGCCTTGGCAGGACAGACTATAGTCACCTGCCCAGCCTTAAGGGCAAAATTCTTCCCAATGGTGCTCTGTATTTGTTGATTTGTCCCAGGTCACCCCTAACACTCCTAATGCCTTGGCCTCTCCTTTCCCTGGTGACCAGCCCTGTTTCCCCCATAGGACACTGACCTTACCTGACCCTTGTTCCAGCCCCGTGCCCCAAGGCCATTGGCTGCTGAAACCTGTACTTAACCCCAGACCAGTCTGGGATCCCCCTCTTGGCCCTGGTGACTTCAACATCTGCAAATAAACCTGCTGGAACTGATCTGGTTTGCCAGAGCCTTCCTCCTCTCCTTGTTGAGCTAGCCACGTGGCATGTGTGGATGTGTGAGCTCAACTGCCTCACCTGAGCTTCCCAAGCAGCCTTTCTCACCCCAGAGGTTTATTTGGGTTTAGGTGTAGCTCCATTCCTAAAAGAACATATGGTTACACAGCCCCACCTTCTCTGCCCTCTGGTTTAAATGTTGAATGCAAGGGACCCCTTGCTCTCTCTCCTGTACCATCTGCAAGAATAAACACCTTAGAGGGAGCCTTCTTTGACTCTTGCTTCATACCTAGACATCGAGGAAACCAGGACCAGGAGAGCAGAAAAGAGCTCTGCTCTCTACTATTACCTGGACTGCTCTGCTCTCTACTATTACCTGGACTGCTCTGCTCTCTACTATTACCTGGACTGCTCTGCTCTCTACTGTTACCTGGACTGCTTGCAGTCTAGGAATGGCCCCTCCTGACCAGTATGGTCGGGGTGAGAGCTAGCTGGAGCCCCCCGACACCCTGATGTCATAGAATCACTGAAGGTTTGAAAAGACCTCCAAGACCATCCAGTATTCCTTGATGGCACCAGAAGAAAAGATTGAATGCAAAAGATTTTCTGGGGTTTAAGTCAACAAATCCACCCTCCTCAAAAAATTCCCAATGTCAGTCTGCATCCTGATGTTCTTCCTGCCCCTGTGTTCTTCCAGGTGCCCATGGAGAGACAGGAAGATGCGGAGCCCCCCCAGCTTGGTGTCTTCCCAACATGGATCACCAGGACCACAGATCACCAAGGCACTGCCCAACAGGGGTCACTGGGGATAAACACTGAGCCTCCACCAAGGGATGGAGTTGGAGCAGCACATGGAAGCTCTTCCTGCACTCACGGCACTCGCAGGGCTTCCCTTAGTGGTGCCTCTGTTGGTGTCTGGTCAAATTAGAGCTTTGTGAGAAACTCTTCCCACACTCAGGACACTTGTAGGGCCTCTCCCCAGTGTGGATGCGCCGGTGGGTGACAAGGGTGGAGTTGTGCTTGAAGCCCTTCCCACAGTCGTGGCAGTGGAAGGGTCTCTCCTCCGTGTGAATCCGCTGATGTCTGAGGAGATCAGAGCTGATCTGAAATATCTTCCCACATTCGGGACACTCATAGGGCCTCTCCCCGGTGTGGATCACCTGGTGTTTTCTCAGGGCAGAGCTCCAGCCAAAGCTCTTCCCACATTCCAAGCAGGTGTAGGGCTGTTCCCCAGTGTGGATCACCTGGTGTTGGATCAGACCAGAAATCCACCCAAAGCTCTTCCAACATTTCCCACACTGGTAGGGCTTTATCCCTGTGTGGATCTTCTGGTGTTCCGTCAGGCTGGAGCTCTGGCTGAAGCTCTTCCCACATTCCCCACACACATACGGCTTTTCTCCAGTGTGGATGCTCTGGTGTTGCATCAGCTGGGAGCTCTGGCTGAAGCTCTTCCCACATTTCTCACACTTGTAGGGTTTTTCCCCACTGTGGATCCTCTCGTGTTCCCTCAGATTGGAGCTGTGGCTAAAACCCTTCCCACATTCTGCACACTTGTAGGGCTTTTCCCCAGTGTGGAGCCTCTGGTGTTGCATCAGGTGAGAGCTCTGGCTGAAGCTCTTCCCACACTCCTCACACTTGTAGGGCTTTTCCCCGGTGTGGATCATATGGTGACGGATCAGGCTGGAGCTGTCTCTGAAGCTCTTCCCACATTCCCTACACTCATAGGGCTTTTCCCCAGTGTGGATCATCTGGTGGCGGATCAGGCTGGAGCTGTGGCTGAAGCTCTTCCCACATTCCCCACACTCATAGGGCCATTCCCCAGTGTGGACCACCTGGTGCTGGATCAGGTCAGAGCTCTGGCTGAAACCCTTCCCACATTCCAAGCACTTGTGGGACTTCTCCCCCATGTGAGACTTCTCCACTGGCTCTGAGCTCTGCCTGGATTTCTGGCCACCCTCCTGGCACAGGGGGCGGGTTTTCTCCTCACAGCTCCCTGGGCTCAGTTTGTGGCCCCTCCTCATGTAGCATCTCTGGGACTTTTCATCTTCCTCCATCTGGCCATGCCTTGGGAATGAAAAATCCTGGTTTGGGGGAGAAAACAAGAGGAGAGCACCTTAGGCTGGGCGTTCCCCTTTTCCAAAATTCATCTCAGGAAGTCATTGGCACCTTGTAAGAACCTCCAAAACACCAAGATTCAGCCCAAAAGTCCTCCAAACATCAAGACAGATTAAAATCTTCCCAAACATCAGGACTCAGACAAAACCTCTTCTAAAATATAAAGATTCAGCCTCTTGCAAAAAACCAAAGCATCAACATTTAGCCAAATAAAGCTCAGAAACACCAAGATTCACCCTTGTGAAAATTATGGATCCTCTTTCCCCATCATCTGCTGAAAGTGGGGGGGGGGGCAACGCTCCTGGGGCTGGGGAGGAGGCTGCAGATACAGGGAGGGGTGGAACCTTGTGCTGCCTCCTCAGCCTGCTCCCCCTCCTCTTCTTGTGTTGCTACTATTTCTTATATTCCTCTTCCTCCTACTATTCCTCCTTCTCCTCCCACCTGCATCCTTTGACCATTTTGTTCTTCAGCCCTGCTTCCCCTTCCTTTCGCTTCGGCCCCCAGGCCCAGCACCCACTACCGGCTCCCTCTTCCCCCCAAACCCACAGCATCCCAGCGGAGGGGCAGGGATGGAGCTGGGGCAGGTCGGGCTGGGGCAGCGCTGGGCTCTCGGCCGCTCCCGGCCACACTCGGTCCCCACTGCAGCCGCTCCCGCCAGGACAGCGCGGGGGGCCCGGCCTTGGCGCTCCCCCCTCCCACCTCCCCAAATTCTCCTCACGGGGGGCACTGGGGCCGAGGTGGGGGCGCAGGTGGGGTCCACCTAGGGAGTGCTGGGAGCTGCGGGTCTGCCTGGCAACTGGTGAGGCATCAGCACGGCATGCTCTGATTGGCTGAGCGCGCCCAAGGGGTGGGGCTGCAGCAAGGGGGGCACCCTGCTCCAGGGGAGATGTCCGGCAAATGGGGGACCCCCATGAAAGTAAGAAGAGGAAAGCGTCTTTTCAAACAGATGCTGCGAATCTGCTTGGAGATAGGGCCAGGCACTTGTACATAAGCGTTGTGGTATGTTTAATTTATTGTACTTTTCTTATATTGTTATTCCCAATACCTCTGTTCTGTACCTCTCTCTTGAGGGATTGGTTTAGTCCTAGTTGTCTATGGTATCTTCCCACTAAGTTGTCTGTTATACTCTAACCCTACCCCTTTTTCCTGAACATTCCTTGTCAACCCCTTAACCTTTGAAGCACCATTGGCTGTTTAGGTTATTTCCCTCCCCTTGTACTCCCTTATTGGTCCTTGTATTGTAGTCCCCACATAGTATCTGTGTTCCTATTGGCCCCAGATCCTCAACCACACCCCTAAGCTGTTCCTTATAACCCACTACCCTGCCCCTGCACTGGGTCCTCACCTCTGCCTCCCATTCCAGTATCGTTACGTTTTGTGTTGCTTTAATAAATACGATTCTTGGACTGGCAAGTGAGGCCCATCTAGTTTATTTCACTGCACTGACAGACAAACGACTGCTCAGGGATCTCAGGGCCCCGGGAGAGTGTTGCCCCCTGTAACAAGTGATCAGAGAGTGCACTGCGAGAGGAAGGAACAGAAGTTGTTCCAGAAAATGTTATTGACACAGACTGCTGCTAAACCAAGGTCCTGCTAAATTCATTAACTTTGTGAAGAGGAACAAAGACTTAAAAAAGCTACGAATATTGTCTGCTATACAAAATGGGGTGCATACTAAGGGGGGTATGTAGTAGGTGGATTGGGAAGTCTGTACCTTTCAAGTAGTTCAGCCAATGAAGAAAGGGAGAGGAAGATGAGACCAGGAAAATTAGGATGAAAAAGAAGTTGTGTCCTCCAACAATTGGAGAGACTCCGTGGGAAATGTCCCATGGCCTCTCCCTTTTTTTATGAATGAAATAACTTACAGGACTCCTCTGCCTTCTTTGTGCACACAAACCTCTAGTGATGTGAATTTTTCCACACACCTTGCCCAGAATTCCTTCCACGGTCCAGGGTAGCGGGCAGTAAGTGAAGCTGAAGGTGCCTCACCCAGTTTGGTTGTGTCCTGGAGTGACTTTTTGATGCCTGTATCCCCAGTCGTTTGTGCTGTATGTTAAGTTCTGTACCTTTAAGACTAAATAACCTCTGATAAGTAACAGCTGTGTTAATTAACCAGTACAGCCTTGCCACTTATGAGTAACAGCTATATCCAATAAGGATGAGTGAGATAAAAGAGGGGGTTAGCTGGTAAGGGGAGGATCATCATGGAGGTATAACCTTGAGGAGCATGGAGCAGAGACTCATGAAGCAGGATCCTGGAGAGAGAAAATCACTGCTGTGAGAGTAGTTCCGAAAGCGAAGGGGGAGAAAGAAGACATGGAGTTTGTTTTGAAAACAGCGTTCACTGCTCTGCATTCCTTCTCCTGCACTGTGCTCATCTGAGGCACAGACAAGCAGCAGCACAGAGACCTGTGTTGCTCTTAGTTTTAGCTAACTGGGACAGAGAGCTCTCTGGACTGTTTTTTCTTTTTCTCGGAACTGTTTAAACCTGTTTTGGACTGACAAAAAACAGAGGAGCTGGAAGCTTGTACCTGCTGCCCACCAGGGCCTGGACCCCCAGAGGGACTGATAAGAGACTGAGTGAGCTGAGCTACCCATGGCAAGGACTTTCTGAATTTACCATCTCACTTCAGAAAAACAAAAGGTTTTATTGCTTCATATTATTAATTCTTTATGCTTGTGGGTACTTTGTTTGTTAAATAGTTTTTTCCACTTTTCTCCGAGGAAGTTCTTTTCCCAGACCAATTGTGGGGAGGGGCCATTTGGGTTTGCTTGCCAGAGGGACCCCATTGAGGGGTTCTCTCACAAATTTCCACTAAACCAGGACAGGGTGATCAGCTCCCTTGGGTGGCGGCAGCACCAGGGATTGATTGGGGACCCAACAGCATCCAGGAGACAGATGAGTGACAGATTGGGAGGGTCTGGGAAGAGTGGGCAGGGAGAGAGCGCTGAAAATCTCATCAGTGAGGACAGGGGATCTTCAGGGAGTAAACATGGCAGGGAAGAAAAGGGAAAGCCAGGAAGGGGCCTTGGTCAAAGGGAAGATGATCCCAAATTTTCTCTGAAGGGTCCCTTGGGAGAATGTTGAGTTAGTTTGCACATTCTCCCAGAGATAATTAAGGACATGGACACCCAGAGGGACAATAAGGGAAGTTGAGAAGGGATTTAGACAACAGGGGATGGTGTTGGTGTGCTGGGAAGGGATTGGGTGAAGGGGAATATGCAGAAATATGGTTAAGGCAAGAAGCAGCAGGAGGAATCTATGTGATAAGAAAAAGAAGGATGGAAAAGAGCAGGAAGAGAAAAATACTGAGGACTGGGATGTTCTTCAGCAGGGTGTAATGCTCAAAATTTGCCAGCTGATGCAGATCCTTTGTATCCCCAGTTTCCAGGACAGGAAAACAAGGAGATCAGGATCCCAGGGGTTTCTCTGTGCTGGCAGCGGCAGGAGCGGGCGCAGAGGGGCCGGACCAGGAGCACGGGCTGGGGGCCTGTGGGGAGCTGCGGGCCGGGGCTGTGGGGCAGCCGGGGCTCAGCGCCGGGCGCTGCCTGACCCCACCACCCCCCGGGCACAGCCGGCAGTGGCCCCCGGCCCCCAGGAGGCTGCGGGACGCCCCGGCTGCTGCCCGGCCCCGTGGAGCTGCCGGCCCTGCCC